>SJYV01017264.1:633763-652694 GCA_006410875.1 Neotragus pygmaeus
TCAGGAAGCAACAGTTAGAACTGGACATGGAACAAAAGACTCGTTCCAAGTAGGAAAAGGAGTACATCAAGGCTGTACATTGTCTCCCTGCTTATTTAACTTATATGCACAGTACATCATGAGAAACATTGGGCTGGAAGAAGCACAAGCTGGAATCAAGATTGCTGGGAGAAATATCAATAACCTCAGATATGCAGATGATACCACCCTTATGGCAGAAAGTGAAGAAGAACTAAAGAGATTCTTGATGAAAGTGAAAGAAGAGAGTGAAAAAGTTGACTTAAAGCTCAACATTCAGAAAACTAAGATCATGGCATCTGGTCCCATCACTTCATGGCAAATAGATGGGGAAACAGTGGAAACAGTGGCTGACTTTATTTTGGGGGACTCTAAAATCACTGAAGATGGTGATTGCAGACATGAAATTAAAAGACACTTGCTCCTTGGAAGGAAAGTTATGACCAACCGAGACAGCATATTAAAAAGCAGAGACATTACTTTGCCAACAAAGGTCCATCTAGTCAAGGCTGTGGTATTGCAGAGGTCATGTATGGATGTGAGAGTTGGACTGTGAAGAAAGCTAAGTGCCAAAGAATTGATGGTTTTGAACTTTGGTGTTGGAGAAGACTCTTGAGCGTCCCTTGGACTGCAAGGAGATCCAACCAGTCCATCCTAAAGGAGATCAGTCCTGAGTGTTCATTGGAAGGACTGATGTTGAAGCTGAAACTCCAATACTTTGGCCACCTGATGTGGAGAGCTGACTCATTTGAAAAGACCCTGATGCTGGGAAAGACTGAGGGCAGAAGGAGAAGTGGATGGCAGAGGATGAGATGGCTGGATGGCATCACTGACTCGATGGACGTGAGTCTGAGTGAACTCCGGGAGTTGGTGATGGACAGGGAGGCCTGGCGTACTGTGACTCATGGAGTCACAACAAGTCGGACACAACTGAGCGACTGAATTGAACTGAACTGAAGCTAAGAAAAAAAGCCAATTATCTCTTTCAAGCCAAACTAAGCTCTGCTGTTTCTCTGTATTGGTGAACTGGACCAGAGATGCATTAGTTAGGACATATGAGGTTATGCTGCAGTAACAAACATCCCCCAAATCTCAGTACCTTAAAACAGCAAAAGTCTAGCTCTCTTTCATGCTACATATCTACAATGATCAGCAGAAGGTAGAGAACTCTGCTCATCATAATGATTTAGTGACTCCAGTTTTCAGAAGCTCCAACACCTGATACCACCACCTGAAAACAATGCTTTATAGCTTGCCACAGTAGCAAAAGAAAAAATGGAGTCTTGCACACCATCACATAAAGGCATGGAAGTAGCACATTATTCTTCCTATTTCATTGGCCATTGCAAATCACGTCACCATGCCTAATTTCAAAGAATTATGTTCCCAGAGGAAAGAACTAGAAATTTTGATGCCTCCCAGAAAAGTCTAGTACTAGTGAATATTTTCTGAAGATTTCTCACAGTCTAAATAGCTGAGTAGCTGAATTATACATATGACACATGAAAAGCGAAGAACAACTAAAGAGTCTCTTGATGAAAGTGAAAGAGGAGAGTGAAAAAGTTGGCTTAAAACTCAACATTCAAAAAACTAAGATCATGGCTTCTGGTCCCATCGGTTCATGGCAAATAGATGGGGAAACAATGGAAACAGTGAGAGACTTTATTTTGGGGGGCTCCAGAATCACTGCAGATGGTGACTGCAGCCATGAAATTAATAGATCCTTGCTTCTTGGGAAGAAAAGCTATGACAAACCTAGACAATGTATTAAAAAGCAGAGACATTACTTTGACAACAAAGGTCTGTCTAGTCAAAGCTATTATTTTTACAGTAATTTTGTATCAATATGATATTTGGACCATAAAGAAAACTGAGCATTGAAGAATTGATGCCTCTGAACTGTGGTGCTGGAGAAGACTTGAGAGTCCCTTGGACTTCAAGGAGATCCAACCAGTCCATCCTAAAGGAGATCAGTCCCTAATGTTCATTGGAAGGACTTATGCTGAAGCTGAAACCCCATCTGATATGAAGAACTGACTCATTGGAAAAGACCCTGATGCTAGGAAAGACTGAAGGCAGAAGGAAAAGGTGATGACAGAGGATGAGATGGTGGGATGGCATCACTGACTCGATGAACATGAGTTTGAACAAGCTCCAGGAGTTGGTGATGGACAGGGAAGCCTGCCATGTTTCATTTCATAGGGTCACAAAGAGTTGGACATGACTGAGCAACTGAATGGAACTGAACTGATATAACATCAGCCACTTTTACTGAACACCAGTACACACCAGACATATACCTTGGTGCTCAGTAAATGGTAGCTATGATCATTGTCATCATCATTATTTTTCTAATTCTAAGCACAATCCCACAAGGTAATATTATCTTCACTCCATAGATAAAGAAAACTGAGATCCAAGAGATTTAAAAAAATATACGAAGTCATATAGATTTCAAGATATTGATCCTTTATTTCTTTTTGTATTGGAGGATCCTATCTCCTTTTAAAATCTTTAGCATGGTCCTAGCTTACCTTTACAAGGATATTTCCCACTTATCCTTTTGTTACAACTGACAGTTTAACCAAACTCCTCTCATTCCTCACAATGCCCCCTCTTTATGCTTCCACTCACTTATTTCCTACACTTGGAAAGAAGTCTTCCTCCTTTTTCATACATCTAAATTGTACCTGTCCTTTAATATATGCTCAAAAAAACACACTTCTTTCATAAAAACTTTTTTTCTACTCCCTCCAACAATTTTTTTGCCTTCTTATTTTCTATAATGCCTATTACTGTCTATATTGGTGCTTCAGTCTTACTTCTCCCACCCTATTGTGAGTTCCACTTGCATCTGCATCTTCTGAATGTGTATGACTCTTACTGCACAAGCAGGTGTGCAAGCTGTGCCAGGGAACCTTATTTACTTTAAATTACAATAGATCTGATTCTGACACCTCACCCTACCATGATGGTCAGTCTGGTAGGAAAGTCAGTATGTTTATTATTACAAATCTTTCCTCCCTAGAGCCCTGAGAATGTCCCTGACATGAGGAAGGCATTCCTGTAAGTCCTTTGGTTTGTGTTCCCAAGAGTCACTGCTGATAGGCACACGGTCTTTAAAGTCCAGCTCTGTCCAGGGCAGGAATCTGCATCCTAAATCTGTCTTGTGGAAGTCAGACCAAGTGACTATCTATTGCTGCCCTACTCTCAGCATCTAAGCTCCTGTCTTCTCTCCAGATTACTGAGAAGGATGAGACTACAGGGACCAAAGGCCATGCACACTTCCCTAGTTCTTGGAAATCACCTTTGCTCTGTTGTATGGCTTTGCTTTCTCTCACCTTTCCCACCCCCAGTATAATTCCCCTGCTCGAGCTTTCAGAACACCAAACCCAATAAAAAACACTGTGCAAGCAACCTCCACTATCTGCCCTGCCAGCATATCCCCACTAAGGCACTGAAGGTCAAAATACTACCTATACCTTTGAATGTACACAGGAAATTACATAAAAACAAATTTTCAATGAATTTCCAACTACACAAGCTATAGGTTTTGATCCACACAAAGGAGGCTTTCTCCACTTGATTAAAGGCATGGATGATGATAGGTTAATCCAGGAAATAAAACAAAATGATTCAATTAAAAGAACAAGTATGAAAGCTGTCAATACACTTACTAATGGAGCTGGCATTGTTAGCTTTACAGTACTATACAACACCCATGATTAGCCTATAGTCATACAGAAATTTTATGTAGGCAGAATACTATTTAATAGAGCTCAGTCAATAAGAGTGGGTTTTGAAAGATTGCTTAAAAATATACTGAAATAAATAAATGTTGACAATTGCTTTGATAAAATCTACAGTGATTTCTTTTGCTTAATATAAAACCTTTGACATATAAGCTCACATATAAAACATGAAAGTGAAAGTATTATCCAACTCTTTGCAACCCCATGGATTGTAGCCCACCAGGCTCTTCTGATCATGGGATTCGCCAGGCAAGCACACTGGAGTGGGTTTCCATTTCTTTCTCCAGGGGATCTTCCCAACCCAGGGATCGAACCTAGGTCTCCTGCACTGCAGGCAGATTCTTTACCTTCTGAGCCATCAGTGAAGCCCTCACACTTCCAAGGATGTTCTATTTTGATATTTTGTGGCGTGGAGTTCATGAACTTAAAGAGAAACCCCTGGAATTTTATGCAAATTTTTGTATGTTGCTGTATATGTATGTATTTCTGAGGAGGGAACCCAACGGTTCCATCTGATTGTCACACCACTATGTAGCCCATAAAAGACATACCCAACATATACACACATTTCTAAATACATCATTTTTTGCATTTTCTGCCGTTGCTGCTGCTGCTGCTAAGTCGCTTCAGTCATGTCCGACCCCATGCGACCCCATAGACGGCAGCCCACCAGGCTCCCCCATCCCTGGGATTCTCCAGCCAAGAATACTGGAGTAGGTTGCCATTTCCCTCTCCAGTGCATGAAAGTGAAAAGTGAAAGTGAAGTCGCTTAGTCGTGCCCGACTCTTAGCGACCCCATGGACTGCAGCCCACCAGGCTCCTCCATCTATGGGATTTTCCAGGCAAGAGTACTGGAGTGGGGTGCCATTGCCTTCTCCAGGTAAGTTAAAAAAAAATCATAAAATTACCAAGCAGCCTTAAAATTGACACACGATTTTGAAGTGCTCCATTTAAGAGCCATCTATCATGACACTGTGCCTTGTTCTGTAACCCTAGTCCAAATGAGAATTCTGAATCTCTGGAGTTATAATATAGAAGGACACATAGGACAGAATTCTAAGTGTCAGTAAGAGAGAGGGTGGCATAAAGAAGCCTTGAGTGCAAATGGATGTGAGAACCTATACAGGTCAAGGTCACTTCACTCCTGTAAATAAGGGAAAATTCTTCAGAGATAGAGAAGCAATGCAAGATCGTCAGTGACTGGTAAGCTCGCTGTATGGTTGGTGGAGTAATCTCCAACATCAGAATCAAAATTGAGGTGATGTGAAAGGTTGACAAATTGTTTACACTTTGTCAAAGGAAGAAAGTTGAAAGCTGGTGGTTAAACAGAGCCTGCTCCTCCCAAAGGAATAGATTTCCCTCAATGAAAATGGTGGAAAGTGGGGGCAGGCCCTAGCCCCAACTGACTGTCACTTTTTACTTTAAAGGGGACATGGAATATCTTGGGATCACATCTCTTACAATCCCTATAGAGGGGTCCCTGATTTATTTTATTCCAGGATATATATGATGAGGAATGTTAAAGTGTAAGCATTCTTAGAACAGGTATAATAACAACAATGATTAATACATCATCTCATGAGATCCTCAAATAACCAATAGGATGCCTCTATTATACAGTTTTATAGGCAAGGAAGCTCAAAGATGTATACTAAGTTACTCAGGATTAAGAAGTAGAGCTGGAATTAGAACTCAAGGAGACTGTTAAATGAGTAACTCAACGACCACCCAAACTACCTCCCATACCTGTCTTTCAGTGCTACTTTCTCAACATCAAAAACAATGGTTTTCAAGTAGTTGGAATTCAAATGTTTGTCAAATGATTGAGTGAGGGTCACATGAGATGTTGCTGACACACCATCTCTTACTCCACCCATTTTCCTTTTAAGGTGACATATCAGCATGTAAGAGGGAAATTCTTATAAGAAAAAATGTGAGTTTGCATCCACAAATTTAAGTGTGTTCTCAACTTATGCACTTATATTCTACCAACTATTAGTGAACAGCACATTGTAACACTATAGTTGAAAGAACAGAGGCCAGTTCCTTTATGCAATGCCTACCAGGGAGGGATCCAGCAGAGATGATGTAGCAGAAGGTACTGGTTCTCCACGGGCATCCCTTCTCTCTTTCTCCCAGGGTTACAGAATGTAAAGACCATGGCCACTCACCAAGAGTCTGTTTTCAGGACTCCCTTGTACCAGGTGTGGCTACATAGCTAACATCTTACTGATGAAACAGGAGCAGTGGTGTGGCTGTCACTTGCAGGCATGGCTCTTGAAACCTTGTACTTAGGCTTCCCTATACTGGCCCCTCTGTGGAAGTTCAAACAGCTGAACTCCCAACCTCATTACTCTCAGACCTCACCAGAAATGCAGAAACTTGGACCCATGTCACAACCAGAACCAGCATTTAACAAGTTCTACAAATAGGCCACCTGCCTGCTGGAGTTTGAGGAGCACTGAATTAGAGGGTATTGAGAAACCAGCTGAAAGAGGCCCGTGGACTCCTTCTCAGCATGATTTCTGGTGCAGAGGTGCCCAACAACCTGAACTATTCCATGAGAGAAAAACCCACATCTTCCTATTTTAAGCCACCCAATTACTGCTGAGTGTCCCTACGAGAGCAGGCTAGCCTTGCCCTGACTAACAGGGAGGAATAATCTACTTGATGAGTTTCTCTATCAGACACCTACAGTGAAAAGCTTTGAGGAAAGTATAAAGACAAGTCCCAAAGGGACTACAATCTTTTATTTCTGATTGTGAAGGACATTATTACAAGTGTGTCTTTTATTCTCCAACCCAGATGTCAGGAAGAAATCCTTACCCTTTCGAATCTGGTTAAAATTGACTCAACAAATGACCCAATTTTGGTCCTTTTTATAGACCAAATATTCCATTCCATATATGTACTACATCTTCTTTAACCATTCACCTGCCACTGGACACTGAAGTTGTTTCAATGTTCTGGCTATTGCACCTAGGGCTGCATATTGCTACATAGTACACATGTACATGTGTCATTTTGATTATGGGTTTTCTCAGGGTATATATAACTTAGAAAGAGGAAAACAAATATTGCATATTAATGCATATATGTAGAATCTAGAAAAATGGTACAAATGAACCTAACTGCAGAGCAGGAATAGAGACACAGACTTAAGAGAATGAATACGTGGACATGGAGAGAGGAAGAGGGAGACAAATTGGGAAATTAGAATTGACATATATACACTACCACATGTAAATAGATAGCTAGTGAGAACCTGCTATATGGCACAGGGAGCTCAGCTCGTACCCTTGTGATGACCTACAGGGGTGGGATGGCAGTGGGGAGGGATGTACAAGAGGAATGTATATGTTTCAGTTCAATTCAGTCGCTCAGTCGAGTCCGATTCTTTGCGACCCCATGAATCGCAGCACACCAGGCCTCCCTGTTCATCACCATCTCCAGGAGTTCACTCAGACTCACGTCCATCAAGTCAGTGATGCCACCCAGCCATCTCATCCTCTGTCATCCCCTTCTCCTCCTGCCCCCAATCCCNCAGTAAAATAACAGAAATGCAAAGCTATATTCCTGAAGAATTTTATTTTAGTGTGATCATACAAATATAGTTCCCTATTCCAACTTTACTAAGTAATTTTATGACTATTAAATATTCCCAATTTGATAAAATAAAGTATAAGATTCTAATCATAAAAAAATTAAAAAATCTTTAAAACAAGGCAAAAAAATATTTGGAACATGACACTGAGACATCCTATATGGCCTTAGTCATGTCTCAGGATCTCCCCAGTACCTCTTCCCACTCCCTCCCTTACCATCCCCTGGTGTAACAGAGAAGAGTCTTAGCTAAGGAGGCCAAGGACAGAGGAAAAGGAATAAATACCAGACTATGGGGAGAAGAGAAATCCACTAGTCTGGAGATGACGTTGTCACTACGAGGAAGCAAAGGCACTTACACTTTTGCACAGTCTGTAGTCAGCAGTTGCAGACTCCCTTCCTCTGTGTTCACGAAGGTGTGGTATAGCTTATCCCAAATCAATGTGTGTGACAGTCACTTGACTGCCTCTTTTTAATAAATCTACTACACGCAGGCTCTTTTCTGGGCATAAAGGACACCAAGGTCAGAAGACATGAACTCTGACTTCAAGGAGCTGAATCAATTACTATGAAATGCTATAGTTAGTCTAGTCTCCATCTGTACCAGGTTCAGTGTGGGTGGAGGGAGCAGCATCTTGTACTGGGATGGTGAAGGAAAGCCTCCAGTGAAGATGGCCACTCAGACTGACACTTGAGGCAGGTGAGGGCAATCAGGAGAGCATTTCAAAGCCTACAGTTTTATGCCCACCAAGTTAAGAGTATGGTCTCCTCAGGACCTTCCAGTGATAGTCAAGTGTATGTGGGGGCAAAGAAGGGGGAAGAGAAAAAGATGAGGGAGGAAGGGGTGAGAAATGGAGTAGGCAGGGACTTTCCTGGTAATCCAATGGATAAGGCTCTGAGCTCCTGAAGCAGGAGGCCTGGGTTCAGGCTCAAGTAAATAAGATCCCATATACCAGAAACAGAGAAGCCACAATGAAGACCCAGCCCAGCCAAAATTTTAAAAGAGAGATAGAAAGAGAGAAGTGGAATGGGCAAGTGAGCAGGACTCAATTACTAATAGTAGGGTGTTTATACACACAAAGGTTGTTTATACACACTAATAGTAGGGTGTTTATATGCACAAAGTAAGGTGTTTATACACACTTGTATTTATATACACAAGTGTTTATACACTTGAACTAGATGATTATCCTTTTTTGTGCCATGGATCCTTACAAACTGTGATGAAATCTATAGGACACCTTCTCAGAAAAATATTTTTATATGTATAAAATGCAATATGTAAGATTATAAAGGAACTCAATTTTATTAGGATACAACTCTATCCTGAGGAATACTCTAGGCTAAAAAAAAACAGACAATAATAAAGTAGTAGAGAGTGATAGGTCATACAATCTAATTTTCATTTCAGAAAAAGCACTCAAAAGCTGGGTAGAGATAGGGGGGGTGATAGTGGGAGATGAAATTAGATGTGGGAGGACCAGTTGGGCTCCTGTTAAGAGTAACTTGAGTGAGAAAGTCTTGGTGAAAAGGTCATGAGGACTATTTTATTACAATGATGATGATTATTATCATTATCATTATTTATTACATCATTCTTCTAAAGCAGTGATTTTTACCTCTATGAAGCCCAGCACCTTTATTAATATTAAATATTTTACAAGACCCACTTTATCATCCCGAAACAAAATTTAATGGTGATATAACCTACCTCCATCTTTAGGGGAAGAAAAAGAAATTTAAAGTCAACTTTGAGTAAGATCATATGTCTTTCAAAATGCCATTACCCAGACACAACTAGATTAGAAGATGGAATGAGTAGTCAGCACCAGACCCAGAATCACTGTGAAGGTAAACGCTCCAAATGCAGACTGACACAAATGTGCTAAGTTAGCAACTTAAGTTCCTCAGCAACCTTTGCCATTATAATTGGGAATTTTCCAAAATACTGAACAACTCAAATTCCAAAGCAAGATAAAACACAACCTTTTGTCCATTTTCCCAGCAGGTATATTCCTGTAAAAGTCAGTGTCTATTAAAAACATACAGAAATATTTGGTGTTCTAAGCATAATGAAGTTAAGTTCCAGGTTCCGATCACTGTAATCAGATTTTTCATCTATATGAGTAACTGGTGTGGCATCTTGAAAGGCTGGGGAACAACTTATTGAGGTGTTTCACAACCCCATGCATTGTAGGAATCTGAGCTCCCTGGACCTAGTCCATTTTCATTGTGAAGTCCAGAAATATTGCCCAATGAAGTCATAAAATACAGTATTAGATACTACCATTTTGTTGAGAATCATTAGTATAAAGTAAGCAGAATCTAAAATAGCAAGCCAGTTGCAAATGATGTGACCAGCAAGGGATTAGTCTCCAAAATTTACAAACAGCTCATGAGGCTTAACATCATCAAAACAAACAACCCAATCAAAAAAATGGGCAAAAGACCTGCATCGAAGTTTCTCCAAAGAAGACATACCAGTCAAAATGGCTATCATCAAAAATCCACAAACAATAAATGTTGGAGAGGGGTGGTAAGAAGGGAACCATCCTACACTGCAGGTGGAATTTAAATTGGTACAGCCACTATGGAGAATAGTATGGAGACTCCTTTAAAAACTAAAAATAGAGCTACCACATGACCCTGCAATCCCATTCCTGGGCATATACCTACCTAAAGAAAAACATGGTCTGAAAGGATACATACACCCCAATGTACATTGCAGCACTGTTTACAATAGCCTGGACATAGAAGCAACCTAAATGTCCACTGTCAGAGGAATGGATAAAGATGTGGTACCTATATACAATGGACTACTACCCAGCCATTAAAAAGAATGAAACAATGCCATCCGCAGCAACATGGATGGACCTAGAGATTGTCATAATGAGTGAAGTAAATCAATCAGAGAAGGAGAAATATCATATGATGCCCACTATATGTGGAATCTAAAAGGAAATTATACAAATGAACTTATTTACAAAATAGGAACAGATTCACAGACTTAGAGAATGAACTTCTAGTTGCCAGGAGGGGAAGAATGAGCTGAAGGGATAGTTAGGAAGTATGGAATCAACATGTATGTGCTACTGCATAACACAAGGAACTCTGCTCAATGTTTTGTGTCAGCCTGGATGGGAAGGGAGTTTCAGGGAGAAGGGATGCATGCTGAGTCCCATTGCTGTCCACCTCAAACCATGACAACATGGTTAACTGGCTAGACTCCAGTATAAAATAAAAAGTTTGAAAAATAAAATAGCAGTCAGCACTGGGCTAGAACATGCATGTGTATGTGTGTGGGTATGTGGGAGAAGAAGAGAAAAAAATGGAACGGGATGTGAGAGCAACTAAGAGAAACTGCCCACTTCATTATATTTTTGAGTCCCATTTCCAACGAGGGAAAGAGTAGGGGTGCTTATAAGAGCCCCCAGACCTTGACGACCTCTTTCTTCGATCAATATCCAGATTTGGTTGACACCTGAAGCTTTAAAAAAGTAAGAAAAGACATTTCTACACCAGCCACTTCAACTAAACCAAAGGAGGAAGTTACCCTTTGACCCCTGAAGCCATTTGCTAATGACCTGCAGCATGAGATTGGATAGCTTTTCTCATTAGTGTATGACTACACTGAAAGTGTTATTGCCAGCCAGCCGATTAGACAAGCATAAAGAGAAAGTAATTAGCACAATCATTTTACATAGAGTAAATTTTAGTGCAGCCAGTTTGTCAGAGATGCAATTTCATGGGATCACAGCCATGCATTAATGGAGTTATGGGAAACTGTTAATTTGTTATTTGAAATGAAGTCCTTATCTACGGCCAGTCAGTTCAGTTAGTTAGTGCCTGATGCTAAGGAGGCCAAGGACATGGGTCTGCCTTCTCCACTGTCCAGTTTGACTTTGTAAGTTTGCACAACTGCTGACTGGCACTCCCAGCCAGCCAGTCCATGTGGGAGGTTGTCCATTGCAAGCAGAATAATTGTCAGGGTTCCATGGGCATAGATGACTCAGGAAAATTTGCTGGGAGAATTTAAATTCAAAATGCATGTACAAAAGGAAAATGAGAGCTTCTTGGGGTGATGAACCTCTTCTGTATTCTGGCTGTGGTGGTGGATACATGAACCTACCACGTGATAAAATTATACAGAGCTAAATATACACACAAACATGCACACAACACATACACACACATAGAAAAGTGAGTACAAGCAACACTGGGGCACTTTGAGTAGGATTGGTGGATTGCATCAAAGGTAAATCTTAGCTGAGATATCGTCCTAAAGTTATTTACAAAATGTTACATTAAGGGCACAGGAGATCTCTGTACATTATTTCTTACAATTGCATATGAAATCTGTTATTTTATGCATAACTTTTTTCTTAAAAATGTACATGTTTTGGTAATGGCTAGTGGGCTTCACTGGTGGCTCACCAGTAAAGAATCTACCTGAAATGCAAGATACAGATTTGGTCCCTGGGTCAGGAAGATGCCCTGGAGAAAGAAATGGCAACCCACTCCAGTATTCTTGCTGGGGAAATCCCAAGGACAGAGGAGCCTGGCAGGCTACAAGAGTCCTAGATGACTTAGCAACTAAGCAACCACCACCAAGTAGAATAAACCTGTATTCCCAAGACAATTCCTAATTCAGCACTTCCAATGGTTCCCAAAGACTACACCTTAGTGCCCTAGGGTCACAGTTCCTCCGACTTGGAAACTAGGCAGCTGTTTCCAAAAAGGGAGTTGGCTATTCAAATTTGCCCTTCTCTAATCCCATCAGTTTTGTTCATATTAGATATCATTACAGTCTCGTGGGTGAATTAATGGTGAAATCCTAATATTTAGATTTTCATGCAAAGGAAAAAATGGGAACTAGTATTTTTTTTAGCTTCTTTTAAATATCATCCTGAATATTAATCATATCAAATCCTCATCTGAAAATGGAGTTACTTCTCAATGCAATTTTATGAGATAGCCAAACAAAATTTACCTGATTGTTACATTTAACCTTTAGGCTACAGATTTTCCACCTTGATGAATAATTACCAGCAAGACTTGCGATCATTTTGAAATAGGTTAAAAAGTGAATCTACAGAGTTTCACTCTCAGAAAACTCTCAGAGGAAAATCAAGAGCCATAGATCTAAGGTGGTTTAGAGTCTCATCTAAGTCTGTGTCATGAGCTTTTCTGTAAAGAAAGTGTTTCCTAAGGACTTATGTTAAGGGAATGCAATATTTCGCATCCATCCCTCAAAACCATTATGGGGAGGAGCCGGGGAGCGGTGAATGGTATTCCTCCTCAAATATGAGGTCCACCCAGAGTGTGATCTTATTTGGAAATAGGGTCATAGCAGGAGTGAGTATAAAGTCACACTGGGTTAAAATGGGCCCTATATACAGTGATTGTGTTCTTGAAAGAGGAGGACACACAGAGACACATATAGGAAAGAAGGTTGTGTAATGAGAGAAGAAAAGATTGAAGTGATGAAGCTGCAAGCCAAGGAAAACCAAAGAACAGCCAGCAGCACCAGGAGCTAGGATGTAGGCATGGAGCAGATTCTCCCACAAAGCCTCCAGAAAGAATCAACCCTGACAACCTCTAGGTTTCAGACTTCTGGTCTCTTGAATTGTGAGAGAATAAACTTGTGTTGTTTTAGGCTACTCAGTTTGTGTCGCTTGTTATTTAAAAAAAAAAAAACCATCTCTGAGATCTGAAGTCTTTATTAGTAGGTTGAAAGCTTTGAGATGTCCTCAAGTACCCCCAAATTTATTTAATTATGGAAGGATTTTTCCCCATATAACACCTATTAGTCTTTCACAGAACATCTTATGAAAATGCTACTTAAGACCATTTTCGATTTCAAATGAAGTCGCTCAGTTGTGTCCAACTCTTTGAGACCCCGTGGACTGTAGCCTACCAGGCTCCTCTGTCCATGGGATTCTCAATGTGTATGTGAATCCCTTAAAGATTTTATTAAAACAAAAATTCTGATTTAGCAAGTGTGAGGTGGGGCCTGAGACTCTGTGTCTCTAACAAGCTTTCAGGTGATGCTGATTCTGCTGGTCCTTGGACCACAGTTGGAACACAGATTTATAGACTAGGAGGAAGGGGGCTGGAGTGGGTTCCAAGGGCAATGACCGCCATCTGTGATAGCTTGATTCTTGTGCCCAGCTCTTGACTTTCTTATAATAGGGAATAATGAAATACTACCCAAAATGGGTGGAGGAACTTCCCTGCTTCATTGATATTAGCTGAGCCATGTGACTTCCTTTGAGCCATGGAATTTTCATGGATGAAGAACACATCTTAGGGATGCTAATTAATGAAGAATCTCTATTCCTTCAGACAGTGTCCCAGAATGAAGACTTGAAGAGGGACTTCCCTGGCAGTCCAGTGGTTACGACTCCATCCCTCCACTGCAGGAGGCATGGATTTGATCTCTGGTCTGGGAACAAAAATCTTACATGCCACAAGGCCAGGAAAAAAAAGAGAGAGAGAGAGAGAGAGAGAGAGAGAGAGAGAGAGAGACATGAAGAACATACTTGAGCCCAGCCAGAAGCCTGGGGTCCATCCTGACTGACCCAGCCAAGCCCAGCCTCCATCAGCCAAACCACAGGCTACCCATGGACTTATAAGACAGAGATAAATGCTTACTGCTACAAGCTACTGGGATTCTGAGATGGCTGGTGATATAGCCAAAACTGACAAGTACATCATCCTGGTTTTCTATCCATCCACCTTCAACTATGGGTACACATGTTAATCTATAAGCTTGGAGGTATTCATTGACTATCAACCATCTACCCAGTACAAGGAGGTAGAAAATATGGTTTCTACTCATAGAATTGACAGTCCAGTTTGAGGAAAAGTGATTTAAAAATGAAAGAAAAAATTATAATGTAAAACCGTGAAAGATTAATAAGAGTAATAGAAGGGTGGTGTAAAATAAAGAGGCTGGAGTTGTCAGAGAAAGCTATGGATGAGCTTTGGGTAGCTAAGGACTAGTGCAGAATACATTTTGTGGATGAGGACATCCTCTGGAAAGAAAGGTTCTAATAGACGAAAATGCCACAAGCAAACAAAGTATTGATTGCAAAATTTAAACCACCTTTTCTGACCATTAGGGAAAAGCTCACACACATTATTATAGTGTGGCAGGCCATCTGTGACCATTTGGAGGAGAAAGAACATTCCAGTTGTCCATTATTCACTGCTGGCACAGTAACAATGAGGAAGCGCCAGTGGCCAGCTTTCAGTAGCCCTGATAAAGTGGAAGTGGTGAGGCTGATGGGCTCCAGGCAGAAGTCAGTGCATGAGTTGCCCAGCGGAGCTAACAGAGGCTGAGAAATATCAGAGCAGGAGGAAAAGTGCTTTGCACCAAATTACTTTTTATTCTTCACTTAATAAAAGCTTCCTGGCTTGTCTTCAGTTATCGTGGCTGGGTTCATCAGTCATAGATCATAAATGTATGCATAGAGCAATTCTGATCATCAGTCATAGATCATAAATGTATGCATAGAGCAATTCTGGTCATGTGTTGGGATTAAATGAATTCAGAGGGAAGACAGAATCTACACTGACTAATCTAACCCTTGGGGTCTGCTCACCTATAGGATTATAACAATAGTACACAAATAAACCAGAGATGGAATCAACATCCAGTGTCTCCCACAACAAAAAGGATTATAATGATTTTCAAGATAGATTTTATAAATGTTATGTTCCTACATACTAGTAAACACCCTACACATGAACCTTCAAGTTACTAATTTTCAAAGATGTGAACATGTGTTTACATGTCCAATCACTTATGTTAGTTCACATTTCTGGTGTACATCATCACGTGCATGCATCCCCTGCAAGGGGTTGTGCTTTTGTGTACTTTACCGTACAGGACTATATAAAGTACAGTAAGTAGTACAGTATCTTTATCTCAAGCTCAAGTGTCTGGAAGAAAGTGTACAACAGCAGTGATGTAGCTGGCACTCCTACCAGCCCCTGTGTGCCAGCTCTCATACTGTACTATTGCACTTCTTTTCAAAGGACTGTAAAATTAAAAGTGTTTTCTTTATTTGGGGGTTTGTTTCTTCTTGTATATGTGTGAGAAGTGTTATAAATCTATTATAGTATAGTACTATGTAGCCAATTGTGTTAGCTGAGTATCTATGTTAACTTCGTTGGACTTATGAACACGTTTTTGGAATGGAACACATTCGTTATGTGGGTGACTTACTGTACTCATTTTATAGGTTGGGAAACTGAGACCCAAAGAAAAGTGATCTATCAATTTAATCAGTGTGGACCCAGAACAAGAAATGTTTTCCCATTTGCAGTATGCAATCTGAGAATGACAGAGCTGTAGATCCCCTGCTAGGCCAGCCCCATCAGGGAGTGTGCAGTTCTTGCTCCAGGCATGTCTCTGCCTAGGAAACTTAGGGGCAGCTCTCCTGGGAAAAAAGAGCTCAACACTTGCAGAATCCCAGCCACAGCCAAATGGAGAGGGGAGAATTCAAGTGCAGCAGGGTCTATTGCCTCCAACTACCCTCTGGTCCCACATCAATGCCCTCATCTCCCCACACCTGGACCAGAATTGTCAGAATCTTAGAGAGAGAAGGTAGTAACCAAAAATAAAACAACTAACTTTTATTGGGCATTTTACGTACATTTTCTTAGTCAACATCATCAAAGCCTATTTTATAGATGAGGAAACTGAAATAGACTTAAAGATGTTAAGCAACCTGTCCCCATCTAGATGAACATCTGTGGTGAAGGGAGGGTGTCACAGTGAAGGTTAATCGCCAGGGCTCTTGCTGATAATCTCTGTTACATGATGCTCCACCACTGATGCAATCTCTGGGCGGCAGGCTAATACTTCCTCATGCAAGCATTCTCCTCCCTCCAGCCCACCCAAGAAAATTCTGTAACTGCCAACGCAGTTCCCCTGTCCCATCATTTGCCCTCGCAGGAAAAGAAAAATTATCCTCACTTGCCCTTGAGAATGGGCAGGGTCTAGCTGGATTTGGAAGGAGAATGAAAGGAAGGACACTCTTATGATGAGCTACAAAACAAAGAATAGCAGAGAAAGGAGAGGGATGAGAAAAGGAAAGATGGATTGGATGGGTCTAGTGAGAAGAGCCAGGGATGAATGAGAGACTCCAGGCCAGGTTGGCTGCAAGAGAAATGAGGACTGGATCTGAGAAGTGTTGCTGGTGGTTTATGCTCTTCAGGAGACAGAAGTAAAGCATGGAGTTCCTTGCACATTATGGTATGGATATTAAATTGTACTTCTGTTAATGTGATCCCTTCTAGAACTAAAAAATTTCGGTGTACCACAAAATTGAGAGCAAAGGGTACAGTCCTAATAGGTTTCTATTAAGAAACAGGGAGCAGCATCCTCACACCCAAACTTGTTTCATATACTGGTATGGGAGGCATCTTTCCAGGAACATGGCAGGCCTTATGGCAAAGGTCATTAACCTGCAAAGGATAGAAGAATCCTTCTGCAAATCAGAGACCTGCAAGTTCAACCTCTAGCACAAGAAAGGAGAAAACAGTAGATGCTAAGAGGCCACAAAGAGCACTTCTCAGAACACATAGATGATGCCTCCAGAGACTTCCTGAACTAGCAGGAAGATCTGAGGAAGTGTAAGTGAAAGTGAAGTCGTGTCCGACTCTTTGTGACCCTGTGGACTGTGGCCCACCAAGCTCCTCTGTCCCTGGGATTCTCCAGGCAAGAGTACTGGAGTGGGGTGCCATTTCCTTCTCCAGGGGATCTTCCCGACCCAGGGATCGAACCCAGGTCTCCCGCATTGCAGGCAGACGCTTTAACCTCTGAGCCACCAGGGAAACCCTGCTGCTACTGCTAAGTCGCTTCAGTCATGTCCGACTCTGTGCCACCCACAGACAGCAGCCCACTGGGCTCTGCCATCCCTGGGATTCTCCAGGCAAGAACACTGGATTGGGTTGCCATTTCCTTCTCCAACGCATGAAAGTGAAAAGTGAAAGTGAAAGTGAAGTCGTGTCTGACTCAGCGACCCTATGGACTGCAGCCTACCAGGCTCCTCCATCCATGGGAGTTTCCAGGCAAGAGTACTGGAGTGGGATGCCATTGCCTTCTCCAAGGGAGTAGATGATTGCCTCTTATTCCATAAGTTTGGAATATTATTTATTCCCTTCTCCAGGGAATTTTGTTTTTGCTGACTCTATAGAGCTTCTCCATCTTTGGCTGTGAAGAATATAATCAATCTGATTTCAGTGTTGACCATCTGGTGATGTCCATGTGTAGAGTCTTCTCTTATGTTGTTGGAAGAGGGTATTTGCTATGATCAGTGCATTCTCTTGGAAAACCTCTATTAGCCTTTGCCCTGCTTCATTCTGTACTCCAAGGCCAAATTTGCCTGTTATTCCAGGTGTTTCTTGACTTCCTACTTTTGCATTCCAGTCCCCTTTAATGAAAAGGACATCTTTTTTGGTGTTAGTTCCAGAAGATCTTGTATGTCTTCACAGAACCGTTCAACTTCAGCTTCTTCAGCATTACTGGTCGGGGCACAGACTTGGATTACTATGATATTGAATAGTTTGCCTTGGAAACGAACAGGGATCATTCTGTCATCTTTGAGATTGCATCCATGTATTACATTTCGGACTCTTTCATTGACTATGATGGCTACTCCATTTCTTCTAAAGGATTCTTGCCCACAGTAGTAGATATAATGGTTATCTGAGTTAAATTCACCCATTCCAGTCCATTTTAGTTCACTGATTCCTAAAATGCTGACCTTTACTCTTGCTATCTCCTGTTTCACCACATCCAATTTGCCTTGATTCATGGACCTAACATTCCAGGTTCCTATGCAATATTGCTCTTTCAGCATCAGACTTTGCTTCCATTACCAGTCATATCCACAAATGGGTGTTGTTTTTGCTTTGGCTCCGTCTCTTCAGTCTTTCTGAAGTTATTTCTCCACTGATCTCCAGTAGCATATTGGGCACCTACTGACCTGGGGAGTTCATCTTTCAGTGTCCTATCTTTTTGCCTTTTCATAGTATTCATGAGGTTCTCAAGGCAAGAATACTGAAGTGGTTTGCCATTCCCTTTTCCAGGCTCCAAAATCACTGCAGATGGTGACTGCAGCCATGAAATTCCTTGGAAGAAAACTTATGACCAGCCTAGATAGCATATTCAAAAGCAAAGACATTACTTTGCCGACTAAGGTCCGTCTAGTCAAGGCTATGGTTTTTCCTGTGGTCATGTATGGATGTGAGAGTTGGACTGTGAAGAAGGCTGAGTGCCGAAGAATTGATGCTTTTGAACTGTGGTGTTGGAGAAGACTCTTGAGAGTCCCTTAGACTGCAAGGAGATCCAACCAGTCCATTCTGAAGGAGATCAGCCCTGGGATTTCTTTGGAAGGAATGACGCTAAAGCTGAAACTCCAGTACTTTGGCCACCTCGTGCGGACTCATTGGAAAAGACTCTGATGCTGGGAGGGATTGGGGGCAGGAGGAGAAGGGGACAACCGAGGATGAGATGGCTGGATGGCATCACGGACTCGATGGAC
>SJYV01017264.1:656864-690054 GCA_006410875.1 Neotragus pygmaeus
CAGAGAGTAGAACAATGGTTACCAAAGAATTATGGGGGGGTGGGGTAGGGGCAGGGGAAACAAGGTGGTAGAAGAAAAGGGGAGATACTGATCAAAGGGCACAAAGTCAGTGACAAGATGAATTCTGGGCACATCATACATGGTAAATATGCTAATTAGTTAAACTGAGGTAATCATTTCACAATGTATATGAATGTCAAAGCATCCACTGTACACTTTAAAGACATACAATTTGTATTTTCAAAACTAAATAAAAAATTTACAAAAGAAAAGCAAACATCCACCTGCTGGATATATGCCACCTTTCATTTGGAAGTTAGAAACTGCATATTGATGACAACGCCCTTGCAAGGAGTGTTTAATGCATAGCTGGTAGCTGAACTACTGTGTATGGACCAGCATCATCTGACAACCTGCAGATTCATTGGTTGGCCAAATGAATCAGTTCAGCTGATGATTACACATTTAGAGGATATCCATTAAATATGGGGGGGGGAGAAAACAACGAGATACACAGCCAAGACTAAATAATATGCTATACTAATATATTTCAACTAATATTTCAAACTCTGGCCAACCCAGAGTATGAAAAAAAATTGGTTTACAAGAATTCCTGTAATGATGGAATGAAAAGTTAAATAATACCATTTGCTTCAACATGGATGAACCTAGAGATTCTCATACAAAATGAAGTCAGAAAGACAAATAACCTATGAAATAATTTATATGTGGAATTTTTTTTTAATGATATAAATTAAAAACAGAAATAGACTCACAGACATAGAAGACAAACTTATGGTTACCAAAGGGGAAATGGTTGAAAGTCACTCAGTCATGTCCTACTCTTTGTGACCCCATGGACTATGCAGTCCATGGAATTATCCAGGCCAGAATACTGGAGTGGGTAGCCTTTCCCTTCTCCAGGGGATCTTCCCAACCCAGGGATCAAACCCAGGTCTCCCGCANTGACGTCACCTAATTCAACAGACACAAGGTATTAAACTGTCAATGTCATCACCAATGGGTTCTTAAACATTGCCTTCAGAAAAGCAAAACCAAAGTCTCAATTCTGCCTACTAGGCATTCCATTCAGTTACCTGGCATGATGCAAACAAGGATTTTGGTAACTAACTGAACTTTGAACAGACCACACTGGTAGAAGGTTGTTAATATATTTCATCAGCTCCCTGCTCAGTTCTATAAGGTCTTTCAGAACCTATGCACCCAGAGGTATGTTGAATTCTGCAAAGTACACAAACTCAGTGACATAACTATAGACATCTTATTGAGAAAGTCCCAGGTTGTGGCAAGCAAAATAAGAACTTGGAAATCTCTGCTGAGTTAGGCTCTCAATGGATAATAGTTGACTTCAATTATTTTATTACTTCAGTAAGAAAAAAATGTCCCACCTGGGTGAAAAGTTTGTGTAGACAGAACCACAGCAGGCTGGTGTTCCTTCTCTGCTGAGTGTGCCCCTGCTGGTTCATAGCACAAATCACCTGTGTGTCAACCCTGAGATTTCCCTCTAATTGTTGGATATGAGATGCTAAGCTCACCAAGGGGCTTGGGCATACATAAAATGTGTGCCAAAACCTATTACTAAGAGCTTGTTATAATGATGTGTAATATAAAATCAAACCTTCTCAGATCTAATATGCATGTCCATATGCACATACTGAGACTTCAAGGATGTGTGGGTTTGAACACACAGCATTTGATAGACATACCTATTTGGGTAGGAACATTATTGAACTATTCTTCTTAGTTTCTCAATACATGTATCTATTTAGTTACCAACTGATTAATAGCAAACAAGGCCCTTATTTTAGAATAAAGCAATTCCTTATTACTGAGGGGGAAAAGTATGTAATATGTACATGTCACTCTAATAAGTGACCTTGAACAACACTCAGAACTTATTTGAGCATTAATTTCCTAGTCTGTGAAATGCAGGACTAAGATTCAATGATGTCGCATTCCCTAGCAACTTGGTAATTCTTTGATGACTACATGTTATGGGTCTTTTAGCCATCTATTTTCTTCAAATTTGCCACCCACAAAAAACACTCCCATTACAATTGGCATGCTATTCATCCTCCTTTAGGCCAAACGAAGAAAGAGAGAATAAAAGCAGCCATCACATTTAAAGGAAAGAGTTATCAGTCATTCTTGTATATTGCAGCTGCTTAAGAAGCCATAGGGCAAGGCATTTGTATGGAAGATAAGCTCATTGTGTTGAACAAATTAATGCTGGATTGTGAATTAAATGGCGTGTCTTCGGACAGCTAATTAGCTTTGTGCTGCTCAATTAAGTTTTGAAAGGACATGTTGGGTTTCTTGATGGAATACAGAAAATACTTCAAGGCTCTTGCTGCTCTGGATAATTTCAATTGCAAACCCAGTGTAAATAAGCAAGAAAGAATCAAGAGCTTCAGAAACCCCCAAACAAGGCAGACTTCCCAAAGAGCTTACATTTCAAACCCTAAATAGCAAAATAACACATTTGATTTTTAACCACATCTGGAAATTTCAACAGGCTAACAAACTTGAAATTAACTCAACTTTATTTTTCATAGCATTGAGCAGAGTGTATTTTTCATTTAGATGGAGAACAAATATTTTAAAAGTAAGAATGAACACTCAATTAAAATGCCTTCTCCTTGGTAAACTTTTACTTTACAAGATGAAACCACAAACATCCCTTCTTCCATACACTGAGAAGGAAGATGTTGCTATTGGAAATGCTTAGGCTTTTGGAATAAAAGAAAGTTAACAGAGCTTGTTTCAGACTTTAACTCTGCTACTGACCCTGAGAAAATGACTTAACCTCTTTGTCTGAATTTTCACACCTACAAAATTGAGTTATAATTATTATCTCATAAGGTTATTATGAAGATGCCAACAGTCCAAGTACAATGTCAGTCCCAATTAAACCCAGTTTCCCTTTCCTGTCCATATTGGTTGTGAATAGACTTAAATCCATATGTAAATTTTCTTTTAAAACCAGGAACTTCCAGGAATTAGGAATATGCCTGCCACTACAGATATATTGCCAACAGTTGCTGTGCTATAGGAAAAAAAAATTCAAGTAGAATTCTGCTACTCATATAAATAAAGTAGGTAAACACAAAATCGATCTTATTAACTGTTTCTGTAAGCCTGGGGATGTCCTTGCTTCTCTCTTAGAACAATCTATCATCAGGATGCAAAGCAGAGTTCCCAGATAACTCAACAAATCTCTGAAAGCAGGATTTGCTAGTCTCCTTGTCATATCAGGTAACAATGGCGACAAGGGAAGAAGGCGCAAAGACCAAGACAAATCCAGGCCCAGAACACATTTGCACGGGTGCATAAAGGGTTAAAATACATATATGCAATCCCCTGAACAACACCACCACCTCAACCACCAAGATTTGTAAGACCGGAGTCTTGCATCCTCTAACTAAAAAAAATGTGCTCTCCTAGACTTCCTGAAATGCCCATTTTCCTCACTAGATTTGAACCCACTAAGTATAATTTCTCAATTTTCTTTTCTATAGGCCATCTGCTTCTGAGAGTTGGGAAATGAATGTCTGACATGTGCCCCACAACACATACTGTTTGCTTGTTTCTTTTTCTCCTAGCTTGGGAGCCTGTATCCCCATAAAACTCTGCTAACTGCAAGAAGGCAGAACAGGTTCCCTTTCAGACAACCTCCAGCTACCAGTGAGTGAAGACCCTTCAGTTTCACTTGGGCAGTTTTTCATTTTAGGGCTCTTTGTCGAGTGATGTATTACTAGGTTTGCCAGATTCTTATACGTTCTAGCCAATCACATTCCTGGAACACTGATCATTTCTCCAANAGTTTTACTTGGGCAGTTTTTCATTTTAGGGCTCTTTGTCGAGTGATGTATTACTAGGTTTGCCAGATTCTTATACGTTCTAGCCAATCACATTCCTGGAACACTGATCATTTCTCCAATGAAAAATTGCTTCTGGCATTCCCACTCCCCACCAGTGCAGGTCAGAAATAACAATACTGGGAGCATCTCTGCAAAGTGGGGTCCTGATAAGATTTTTTTTTTCTAATGGCAACCCACCACCTATCCAGCACACTGCTTATACCAAAGGACCTTAAAGTATGTGACAAATTATATAACAATATTGTCAAGTTTTTCTAACTGTATCTAATTTTCTGACATCAATCTATCTAACTTATCTGATGCATAGCAGTGTGGTATGGCAAAGAATAGGAGACAGCATCTACATGCTTATAAACCAGTTTGACTAAAAGCAACAAATTTATTTAAAGAAGAAAGAATAATACAGGCCAAGTGAATCTCCCAGTTTCATTTTTGTTTGAGTAGAAACACCACAGTAGTATATCTGGATAATGGAATATCATTTAGCAGTAAAAAGGCAAGGAGACCATGAAAAGACATAGAACTGAATGCATATTACTAAGTGAAAGGAGATCATCTGAAAAGGTTACATACTGTATGATTCCAATTATAAGACATTCTGGAAAAGGAAAAATTATAGAGATAATAAAAAGATCAATGGCTGCTGGTAGGCGGAGGGATGAATAGGCAAAGCACAGAGGATTCTGATGGCAATGAAAATACTCTGCACAACATAATGATGGATACATGTCATTACACATTTTTCCAAACTTACAGAATATAAAATACGAAGAGTTAACACTAAGATCAACTTACAGATTTAAGGTTAATTTGATGTGTCAAGGGCTTCCCTAGTGGCTCAGATGGTAAAGTGTCTGTCTACAATGCAGGAGACCCGGGTTTGATCCCTGGGTTGGGAAGATCCCCTGGAGAAGGAAATGGCAGCCCACTCCTGTATTCTTGCCTGGAAAATCCCATAGACCGTGGAGCCAGGTTCATCCTTGGTTAAAGAAAAGAAAGAAAGGTACTATTCTATTGAGTGATGTTGGTAAAGAGAGGTGGCTATGGATACGTGGAGGTGGGAGTACGTGGGAAATCTCTGAAGGCTCTTCACAATTTTATTGTCAACCTAAAACTGCTCTTAAAAAAAAAAAAAAAGTCTTGGACGTCCCTGGTGGTACAGTGGATAAAAATTTGCCTGCCAACCCAGGGGACATGGGTTTGATTCCTGGTGTGGAAAGATTCCACATGCTGAGGAACAACTAAGCCCATGCGTCACAACTACTGAAGCCTGCACTCTCCGGAGTCTGCACATGCCAACTACTGAAGCCTGTGTACCTAGAGCCTGTGCTCCACAACAACAGCTACCTCAATAAGAAGCTCAGGGACTGCAACCAAAAATAGCCCCCACTCGTGACTAGAGAAAGCACGAGCACAACTACAAAGACCCAACACAACCAAAAAAGATAAACTAACTAAATAAAAATTAGGTCTTCATTAGTAGTGAAGAATCCACCTGCCAATGCAGGAATCACAAGAGACTCAGATTCTATCCCTGAGTTGAAAGATTCTCTGGAGTAGGGAATAGCAACCCACTCCAGTATTCTTGCCTGGAAAATTCCATGGGCAGAGAAACCTGGCGGGCTACAGTCTACGGGGCCACAGAAAGTCAGACACAACTGAGTGACTGAGCACTGAAATTAAAACTTAAAAAACAGTCTTTAAATAAAGGCAGGAGGACAAAAGAGCCTACTATATGCCAGCAGGCCACAGGCCACATGCTGGGGATTCCACGAGGGAGACAGGATTCCAGCCCCAGGAAGCACACAGACTATTTATAATCACAGACAGGGCCCTGATCAATGTAAGAGTCACCTTTGTAACGTTACTAACAAATGGTGACCTGGCTGTGACTGAATATACTGTAAGGACTGGAATACTCTGTAGCAGCCATTTCTTCTGGGACAAACTAATGGACCAGTTCAATTTTTTTTTAATTTAGTATCTGTACAGATATGAAATACTACCTTTCTTGGTGAATGTATTCACATTTGTATAATAGAGACTTGTCTTTAGACTAAGATATCATGGTTGGAATTTCAGACACAGTGGCAGACCAATCAGAAGACTATTTTTCTTACTGGAGTGGAGCAGAGACCTCTCTGTGCCCTTCCAATCAGACAGGGTGATTGGTTGCCTTTCCCCGATAAAGGATCAGCCCTGCTTCCAAAGGATGAGTAATTGTGGTGAATAAAACACTTTTCTTCCAAGAAGTCACAAAAATAACTATTCTGCCCTCACATCATTTCCCTTCCTTCATTCCACTATAATTTATGAAAATAATTTAAAACTTTGGACTTTAGTGACTACTGCAAAATCCGGTCTGCAATTAGTTTTGTATGTTTAAGGTTTCATACATCAGAGCAAATCATAATTCTTTGGAAGCAAAGTTGAACCTTGAAAAAGATATGAATCTGCAAGCTTCCCTTTTTAGAGAAATTGATTTATAAGAGAAAAGGACTTGAGTACGATTTCCTAGGTGGAAAATTTCTGAAAATAAATCTTGGAGAAACCAGTACAAGAAGCTGCCATCAAACTCCAGTTCTCAACAGTCACAATCAAGTGTTATTAATACCAGGTGCCAGGGACTATGCTGCACGCTTCCTTAGGAATTAGGCCATCAGTGCTGGGAGCTGACTGTGGCATCAAGGTGAGAGGATGTTGAGACTGAAGTGAGAAGTTACTGTGCAGCCCAGGTCCATAAAATAACCCTTCAGAAGAAACTATTTCAAGTCATTCTGACTACCATTCTTGCTCACCTCCCTCTTTGGCTTATGTAGTGCCTGTGCGTGCGTCCCTGCTAAGTCACTTCAGTCGTGACCCCATGGACTGTATGTAGCTCACCAGGATCCTCTATTCATGGGATTCTCCAGGCAAGAATACTGGGGTGGGTTGCCACGCCCTCCTCCAGAAGATCTTCCTAACCCAGGAATTGAATCTACCTCTCAAGAGGCAAGCGGGTTCTTTACCACCAGTGCCACCTGGGAAGCTTGGCTGATAGTGTTTGCTGCTAAATGATACCCAGCTAACGCGCATCAAACTGAGCAAATGCTATAAAATCTGAAACCTGCTGTCTCCACAGCTTCTCTACGCCTTGGGAAGGTTTATTAGAGGCAGTATATGCTCTCCCTCAGTGTTCTGCCTTGATGATTGATGATCTGGAAGATGATTAAAGATCCTCAAACTCGGGAGTCTTTAATATATGGGTAGTAATCCTTTCAAATAAATCACACATAAGTAATAAGTTAAGAACGTCATTCAAAAATTACAAAGGAAGTCAAATCCTGTTTACTGGGACTCATCAGAACTGATTTATCCTTGTTATCAGAAATATAGTACCAGATTGCCTTTCTAACTGGCTCCGTGAATGACTCCTTTGTTTTGTTTTGATGATAGCTCAGTCTTAATGAACATAACATTTGGCAAGAAAACAGCTAAATCTGCTAGCAGTACATGAATTTCACTGTGTATTATCACACTGGCTTCCATGGTCACATCTGTAAAGCCAAAAAAAAAGAAAGAAAGAAACAGCTTCTGAGACAAAGGACCACCTACTGGCCCCCAGGCCAATCTAATTGACTCTGGGTATTTTCGTGGTTTGCAGATCAAACTGAATAACATCTAAACTAAATTACTTTTCTTTCATAGAAAAAGATTCTTTTCCACCCAGAATTTCAAGCTGTTTTCATAAAAGAAATTTAAGAAGCTGCATGTTAGAAATGACTTTGAATGCAGGGGAGAGATTCAAACTTAGAAAATAAGATTTCTGCTCACCTGGAAGAGAAAAGGCAGACAGATAAGCTACTTTATAAACTCACCCAATGTCTCTTTCAGGACAACAGCTTTGAGATTTCTCGAGTCTAGTCTTAGAGTGGCATTTCACCATTTCTTGTTATTTGCTTTTATTGACTGATCAACATGTATTAATGAGCCCCTGTTATGTATCATGTGCTGGGAATACCTAACAACATCTGAGCACCCTGTAACCCAAACTGGATGAGGTTCTTCCCTTCAAGAAACTATCACATGAGCAGGGTAAAGGATTATGACCAAACACTGCAGTCCAGGATGTAAAACTGCTACAAAGGACAAACCCACAGTAGGGGATCTGACATAAACCAAGTGATCAAGAATGGACTCTGGCATTAAATGATCATTAACTCTAGAAATGTGGAAATTCACCCTGTATAGCATACGCCAGGCAGAAGGAACCTCAGGTGGAAGCCTTCACGCCTGCAAGGAGCATGGTGACCACATGGGACAAAAAGAGAAGCAGTATATAGCTAAACACAAGCGGGGAAGGAGAGTGTGATACAGGGAGAGGTGGAGAGGCTTCAGGAACAAGACCATGCAGGCCCTGCTGGTCCACTTAAGAGTTTAGTCTTCATCCATAGGGAACAAATCTATGGATACCAAGGGGGAGGGGGAGGGGAAGAATTGGGAGATGGGGATTGACATATATACATTATTCATACTTTGGAAGGAATGATGCTAAAGCTGAAACTTCAGTACTTTGGCCACCTGATGTGAAGAGTTGACTCATTGGAAAAGACTTTGATGCTGGGAGGGATTGGGGGCAGGAGCAGAAGGGAATGACAGAGGATGAGATGGCTGGATGGCATCACTGACTAGATGGACGTGAGTCTGAGTGAACTACGGGAGTTGGTGATGGACAGGGAGGCCTGGCATGCTGCCATTCATGGGGTCACAACGAGTCAGACACGACTGAGCGACTGAACTGAACTGAATACTATGTATAAAATAGATAACTAATGAGAATTTACTGCATATCATAGGGAACTCTACTCAATGCTCTGTGGTGATGTAAATGGGAATAAAATCCCCAAAAAAGAGGAGATATATGGAAACATATAGCTGATTCACTTTGCTGAACAGCAGAAACTAACACAAAACTGAAAGCAACTCTACTCCAATAAAAATTCATTAAAAGAAAGAGTTTAATCTTCATCTTAGGAGCAGTGGGAAGTCCCAAAGGGTTATAGGCAGGAAGGTATCATGATCAGTGTTGAGTCTTTAAAGATGGTTGAAGGGAGGCGAACAGATTAGAAAGGAGACCAGAGCATCTGTTAGTGGCTCAGTGAGGAGGCTCATAGCCCAGGCAGTAGACGATAGTAGCTTACCCTAGAGGGCAGCAGTGGAAGGGGCTGGATAGTTTGAGAGAATATCTCATATCCACTTCCATTGCCCAACCTGTGTCCTCCATCTCTTTATTCCAAAGAGCTTCTTTTCTCTCCACATTGATTTTCTTGCCCATTTCACGCTCCCCTCTGTGATACCAGATTTTAGTGCTATGTTTTGTAATAAGGGCTCAATGTTTATTTGTGTTATGAATGAGTAATTCCACTTTCATTATGGTCTTCCCTGAACCATAAAATTCTTCCAATTCAATCTGCCTTACAGTCAACCATGGAAGAGTACAAACAGAAAGGTCAAAGAACTGGCCCAATGGCCCCAGGGGCACAAGTGGAGATTCCTGGAGGGAAGGTGCTCTCATCCCATTCCCCAGTCACAACCTCAAATCCAAAGCCAGCATGAGAGTGAGTGATCAGGGGAAACAGAAGGCTTGAGCGTTGGGTTTCATGTCTTTGAAATGAATTTTCCCTATAGCACCTGCTGCCATGCCACTATCATCCATCTCTCAAACCACCTTTGCTATGACTTTTGTAAGTAATTAGCACCTTTTCTAGAATCTCAAATGGACTTTTAACATTCTAGTCGTCCACTTCCCCTATAACGCCCTTAATATTATTAGATAGCTCAAGGCCTAATAATGAGAATATAAATAAACAATTTTGTGATGTGTGATGTGCATGCATAATCGTGTCCCACTCTTTGTGACCTCATGGACTGTAGCCTGCCAGGCTCCTCTGTCCATGGAATTTTCCAGGCAAGAATACTGGAGTGGGTTGTCATTTCCTCCTTCAGGGGATCTTCTCGACCCAGGGATCAAACCCATGTCTCTTGCATCTCCTCATTGTCAGGCTTACTCTTTACCACTGTGTCACCTGGGAAGCCATAAAACAAATTTAAAGTTCTTTTATCTGTACTACCTCTATGACGCAATAACCCCCATGAGGTAGGCAAGAGAGGTTAAGTCCCTAGCCGTGCCTTGAGGATGAAACCCACTCTTTTAGATGACAGCACAGTGAGCAGCTGCTGGGCTGACTAGTCAGGGAGACTTCATGGATCTCCCCAAGAGCTTTGGTCATGCCAAGCCCAGGTATATCTCAGATGGAGCGCATACCATTTCCCCCATAGCCTCTTCCTCTGGGGGAAGCTTGGCTCCTGTGATACTTAAGAAAGTTAATTTTAGCTATTTCACTAAGACAATGATCTGAAACTGAAAATAGCATTCATAGCTTCTGTCAATCACCCCCAGTTTCTACTAACATCCAGAAGTGATTCCCACTGGATTTTTCCATTCGGGCCACTTATCACAGGGGAGCTGTCCTCTTGCTCTAACTAAGGAGGCAAATATGAATGGTAGATGGTACAAATATGGCCTTACCACTTTCCACACTTTCTCTAACTAATCAGATTACCAATAGAAGGAAAGACTGACCCCAAGAGTTAGGCAGTTCCTTAGCAGACACTCAATCCACTTTGTTGACCCCTGGCCCATATCATTGTATGTACATGTGCATATGTCTGTCCAAAAAATGTTATATCTGAGAATCCTTGTGGGAGTGCAAAGGTCCAGGCCAGACATTCTGCTATTGCTCAAGGGATTTTGGAAAACTTGTCTTTAAGAACTGTCTTTAAAACCAATTTATGGGACTTCCCTGGTGGTAAGTGGTTCATAATCTGCCTGCCAATGCAGGGGACACTGGTTTGATCCCTGGTTTGGGAGGATTCCATATGCCACAGGGCAACTAAACCCATGCATCAGACCTACTGAAGCCCTTATGGCCTAGAGGCCATGCTCTACAACAAGAGAAGCCACCTTAATAAGAAGCCCATGCACCACAACTGGAGAGTAGCCCCTACTTCTGCAACTAGAGAAAGCCTTCCTGCAGCAAGGAAAACCCAGTACAGCCACAAACACATAAATTTAAAAATATTTTTTTTTAAAGATACAGCAGCATATAAATTACAGGGGAATGCTGTCTTGAAGAACTCTCAGAACAACTTCAGATTGGGGCCTGAGTGACAAATGGAATTTGTTAATCAGCAAATCCACCCATAAAAACATAATGACTTGCTGTCATTGAGAGTATCAAGAAAACGTGGTCGGAAGTGTTTGCACATGACAAAGGCACTCCCGAAAGGAAACAGCAGTGTGTATCACTCTTCTTGGTGCAGAGCCTAGGGGGATAGGTAAAATACCTTTGTTCCTGTATATAAGAAGTTCTAATGCCTCCACTTTCAAAAAAAAAATCTGCTGTCAACTGATGTCACGTTTAGGACCTCATTTTAATTCTTCACATTACCAGGGTTCTGACCACGGTTGTCATCTCTTCTTTGCCCACTGAACAATGTTGGCAGCCAACAGCCCATCTGTGAGGTCTGGAATGGTGTATTACTCAGTTAGGACAAAGAGCAGTAACAGGCACTCTGAAGCACTTGAATTTCAATAATTTTGAAATCACTGCCTAATAATTATACTGTCTGTGTTTATTAACATGTGGGAAGTGGCCATGTACTACATAAATTGATTTAACTTTAAAGATGAAAACATGTGTGAGTTTGAAAACTGTCCACTGGCAATGAGCCTGATATATAGGCAGAGAGAGGTGAGGGTTGAGAAGTGTGAAAATTGTTTATCTTACCTAAGAAACCATGATTTTAAATCTTATTTTAAAATAAGTCACAGAAACAAAAATAGACCATGCCTTCAGAATTTTTCAGGGAACATGTCTCTTTTTAACTCATCCCATCTCTACAAAAATGTCTCTAAGAGTTTGGTCATTTATCTTTAAATTTTCTTAAAGAAACAAGAATGTTCACATTTAATCTAAAAGTATGCTTGTATATTAGTTGCTCAGTCATGTCCAGCTCTTTGTAATCCCATGGACAGTAGCCTGTCAGACTCCTCTGTCCATGGAATTTTCCTGGCAAGAATACTGGAGTAGGTTGCCATTTCCTTTTCCATGGGATCTTTCCAACCCAAGGATTGAACCCAGGTCTCTTGCATTGCAGGCTGATTCTTTACATCTAAGCTACCAGTTCAATTCAGTTTCAGTTCAGTCACTCAGTCGTGTCCGACTCCTTGTGACCCCAAGAATCACAGCAGGCCAGGCCTCCCTGTCCATCACCAACTCCCGGAGTTCACTCAAATTCATGTCCATCGAGTTGGTGATGCCATCCATCCATCTCATCCTCTGTCATCCCCTTCTCCTCCTGCCTCCATTCCCTCCCAGCATCAGGGTCTTTTCCAATGAGTCAGCTCTTTGCATGAGTTGGCCAAAGTATTGGAGTTTCAGCTTCAACATCAGTCCTTTCAATGAGTACCCAGGACTGATCTCATTTAGGATGGACTGGTTGGATCTCCTTGCAGTCTAAGGGACTCTCAAGAATCTTCTCCAACACCACAGTTCAAAAGCATCAATTCTTCGGTGCTCCACCAAGTAAGCCCCTTATTACAGAAATATGTAAGAGTAAAAAAATGAAAACAACATTATTTTATATTAATCAGGTTAATTAAATGTATTATATAAATGTAGGTTATAATACTATGTCACTGCTAGAAATCATGTTTTCATAAATAATTTAATGACAAAGGGAATGACTCACCCCCATTGCGCATAAGCTCTAAGATGCAGATGGCCCAAGACCCAAGATCTTTTCATCATACCGGGTCACGCTCCATCTGAGAACCCACTTCTGTCTCAAAATGCAACTGCAGGACTTTCATTTATAAAGGTGACTGAATGACAACACAGGGAGGCTAATGCATTGAAAGAAGTTTAATGTAGAGATTCTATTTTATTACTACATTTCCAGAGTGGACAGGGCAGGCAGGGCTGCACGGGGAAACACCAGATTTGATCTGAAGAGGTGAGTGGAAAGCACGGCCCAGAGCATTTATTGTGTTTTCCACAAGAAACAGCTTAGGATTGGCTCACTGGAGTAGTCAGTGGGCTCTGAGTTGGAGAGGTGGTCTCTAGGTGCCTGATGCTTGGTGCCTGGTTCTGGCTGATTAGGACAGAGGAACCTGCCTCCTAGAGTTCAGAACCAGAGAGAGGAGGTTGTTCAGGGTAAAGGTGCTGGATTAGTTTGCAAATGAAAGGGATGCTTGCTTCTGGGGGGTGAGCCTTTTACTGCCTCTAAGAATTGACTACCCCCTCAGAGCAGCAGTCTTTCCCCAGCCAGTAAGGTCACAAATGCCAGAGAATCAGGAATTTGGAAAATTTCTAAATGTCATTGACACAATATCTATAAACAAGCAGCTGCTCCCAAAACCTCTGGACCACAGAACAAAGCACTGACTTATCCTCAGCATGTTTGTCTCCTTCTTTAAAAATATAATCACTTTGTTGGCCTCCTTCATGACACTGTGTCCCCAGTTCCCCAAAACTTTATATAATACATGAACCTCGGATATAGTGTATGACCCTCTGCCTTGCTGACAGACCATCACTTTACTCATCTTTGCATTCACTGCAGTATCTTTCACTTCATAGAATGTGAAAGATGCACCTTTTCTGATGGGAGCAATTTTGACCACAATCACGTCTGCTGACAGCTAGTGAATTATATTGAGTTGGCCAAAAAGTTCATTCAAATTTTTCCATAACATCTTCTGGAAAAACTGAACAAACTTTTTGACCAATCCAATTAGAAGACCCTGGCAGATTTCACAAGTATTCTGTGAGCGTTTACTATACACTATGATGTTGTCAATTACCCTTAACAATCCCTAAGAGAAAGAAGACAAAATTCAAAATGTAGGTATGTTTTTGCTTAATAAAACATTCCATAGTCTCAAAATTAAAAAAAAAAAAAAAAAACCCAGTAGGAAAATTTTGCAAAGGAGGGTGGGAGTGCAAGGGAGACAACAGAGTACACATCCTCCCAAACTGGCAAAATGTGCTGGGTGCGTATACTTGAACGTGTGCCTTAGCCCCAAGTAAGGCTCCAAGGCTATCACTCACTTCAAATACAGTTAACAAGCCTGAAAATGCTGGAAATGATTTTGCCATATTTTCTTTATCCACTTATCTGCTGAAGGACAATAAGGCTGCTTCCACGTCCTGGCGCTTGTAAATAGTGCCACAATGAACATCGGGGTACATGTGCCTTTTTGAATTGTTATCTTCTCAGGTGTACGTCCAGGAGTGGGATTTCTGGGTCATATGGTAGTTCTCTGTGGTACATATATACAATGGAATATTACTCAGCCATGAATAGGAATGAAATTGAATCAGCTGAAGTCATGTGGATAAACCTAGAGCCTGTCATACAGAGTGAAGTTATTCAGAAAGACAAAAACAAATATCATAGCTCATATGTGGAATCTAGAAAAATGATAGTGATGAATTTTATTTTCAGGGCAGAAAAAGAGCCACAGACGTAGAAAATGGACCTGTGGATACGGTAAGGGAAGGAAGGAGGGTATGAACTGAGAGAGTAGCACAGACATATATACACTGCCATGTGTAAAGCAGACACCTTAGCAAGAAGCTACTGTACAGCACAGGGAACTTAGCTGGGCACTCTGTGATGACCTCGACTGTTGGAATGGGGAGGGGGGCGGTGGGAGGGAGGTTCAAGAAGGAGAGAATATACATATACATATAGCTGATCCATGTTGTGGTACAGCAGAAATCAATGCAACATTGTAAAACAGTTACATTCTAATAAAAAATAATAATTTTGCCAGGTTGCCAGACTGTCAAGATCAATTTTAAGGAATGAGCTGATGGAAAAATTATAAAGTGGGAAGAAGGGCACAGAGGGTACTTCCAGAATAAAATTCACCCCAGAATTAGGAACTAGGGATTCAAACTTCACACAATCAGGAGAGCCAAGCCAGGGCTCTGGAAACTGTATTTTCTAAGAAATGGGAGGTGCAGCTTCAGTATGAGGACAGATGAGACAGGCCAACATCATGTATGATTAAGCCAAATGGGAGCCCTTCACATTTGCAGGCTTGTTAGGCAATTTCACATTCTTCTGGAGATAAGCCAACTGATGGGCTGTGACGCAAGGTAATCGGTGTCACTGATGTGTGAAGGTCCCATAAGAGATGACAGGCAGGCTTTATGGAAACAAGCATCCCGGGGTATCTGGGTGAGCAGACAGAATAAATGCATGTAATAACAGGGCCCCATTTGCCGAACAACAGCCTGTTTCTTCAGCAAGCTGGCAATGACAAGAATTTTCCCAAAGTGTTGTTCTTAATGATTTGAAAGGAAAAAAAAAATGAACTGCATTCTCTTTCTGGAAGTCAATGACAGGCAGAGGGTATGAAAGTTTTTCTGTTTAGGAAACAAGGGATATTGGCGCGGTGTCAGGTGGGGATTGAAATACATGAGTATTTTTTTCAGTGACTTTCAGGATTCAGAGGGTGAAAAGTTCCAATAGGTAGCATAGGAAATGTCTCTACCAGTTTTCTCTGCATCTCAGCTTGACCCTGCACTCACCATCTACCTGCTTCCACTCACCTCTATCAAGCCAAGTTCTGACTGAGAAGACCCCACTCATGTTCTCCATTTCTATAGCTCTCATTCACTCCTCAACCCACCTCAGTCTGGCTTCTCTGCTCAGGCCAATGGCCACCAATGGCCTCCTAATTGCCAAATCCAGTAAACTTGTTAAGTTTTCTGTCACCTCCATTGCTTTTAAAAGACTCTATTGACATGATTCTTAGTTTGGAGAATTGGACTTTCCAAGAAAGAGCTACTCTCTCATAAAATCAAAGACAACTTCATGCTTGCGGAGGACTAGAGGCAAGGGGCAAGAATAACTTAACAGTTCCAGCAGCTTAACAGGGCACCCAGGGGAAGGGGCAGAAGAGGGTACAAACTCTGAAACCTGGATTCCCCTGGAGGCACTGGCCTGGAGGCAAGTACTGAAATTTTTCACGAAGACAGGACAAAGTAACCATGATGTAAAAACATTAATTGTTGCATTTTTGCTTCTGGCCACATTATGCAGGCATGCAGGATCCTAGTTTCCTGACCAGGAATAAAACCCATGTCCCCTGCAGTGGAAGCAGGGAATCTTAACCACAGGACCAAAGGCGAAATACCTGCAATTAAATATATATACATATACTTTCACTTTTTCCATGTAAAATAAGCATGGTTTAGTCTAGACTATAAATGTGGGTGAGGCTAGTACCAGGATGGTGGTGGTGGTTTAGTCGTTGAGTCATGTCTAACTCTTGGGACCCCATGAACTATAGCCTGCCAGGCTCCTCTGTCCATGGGATTTCCCAGGCAAGAATACTGGAGTGGGTTGCAATTTCCTTCTCCATGGGATCTTCCCAGAGCAGAGATCTAACCCATGTCTCCTGCATTGGCAGAAGGACTCTACCACCAAGCCACCAGGGAATCCCCCTGGTTTGTGTTTTGAAATCTGATTGTTCCTGAGTCAAACAGGCACATTGAGTTGATGGGTACCTATCACTGGACATGCTGCTGCCACTTGCCCTGTTTGCCCCTCCCTTACTCTTCTGCTATGGAAGCCTTCCCTGCCTCACCCCACCCCCCACATTCTGGATTGGATGCCCACTGTATCACCCTCTGCCTTATGCTGCCATAATGCTTCAAAGGGATCATAAGGATAGCATCAGCTGAGTTTGTCTTGCCTGATCAACTGCAAAATCACTGACAAGGAAGACAATATGTCTTATTCCTCTGAGCCTAATGCAACGTCCAGCAATGAGTAGGCACTCAATAAATTTGTGTAGAATGAATGAAGGAAACAGTACTATTACTGGCTAACAATAGCACAAACCAAAGTCCAAAAATGTTCTCAAACAAAAATGCTGAACTATTGAATGCAAGGCAACATGCAAGTGACATGACTTGAAACTGAGGATTTGAATGCTGAGGATTTAAAATATGATCGATACAGGAAAAATGTAAGTCTAAAGATCAGTTGAACACCTGTACTGAGAACGCAGATCTGCTATCTGTCTCCATTTGACTTCATAGCAGTAGGTTACAAGAACATGATTTGAAAGGGTGTCATATTCTTTTATTGAAAATTCAATAAAAGTATAATAACATTGAAATGCAGGAGTCCATAGGAAACACTGTACACTTTTGTGTTTTCATTCCACTGCATAGTAAAATCCTATCTTAAAAGTGTGCCTGCGATTCTAATCTCTCCAATGATGCTCAGTGCTACATGACACAGACACCCCATGGTCATTGTGGAAAATTTGGACTTTCTCTTTGCAATATGAAAAGCTTCCAATATTTCATAAAACCACCATCTGCCAGAAACAGGAACCGGACAATATTTGAGTTCTTGAGAAGAGCCGGAGGCCGTGATTTGGGGATGGAAAGAATGACGAGGACACTCAGAAGTGGGCACCCAGTAGTGATAAATCTATAAACGCACAGAACAAAATAAGATCAATAAGTAAATTATCTCAGTGCTTCTAAGAGTTCTCTCTCCATCATGTCCCAGCCTAGTAGAGGGCAGGGTGAGGTGGGGGCAAGTGGAGAGAGTTTTATGATCTCTCTTGCTTCTCTACAATTCTCTAAAGTCATTTCTCCAGTGGAATACTACCCAGCCATAAAAAGGAACAAAATTGGATTACTTGTAGTGATGTGGACAGACCTAGAGTCTATCATACAGAGTGAAGTAAGTCAGAAAGAGAAAAACAAATGTATATTATTGTATATGTATGGAATCTAGAAAAATGGTACAGATGAATCTATCTGCAGGGCAAGAATAGAGATGCAGGTGTACAGAATGGATATGTGTACACAGAAGGGAAAGGGAGGGTGCAACAAATTGGGAGAGTAGGATTGACATATATCCACCACTATGTGTGAATATATAGTTAGTGGGAAGCTGCTGTATAGCGCAGGGAGCTCGCTCAGTACTCTGTGATGACCTAGAGGGGTGGGATGGAGGCTCAAGAGGGAGGAGATATATGTATGCATATAGCTGAATCACTTTGTCATAAAACATAAGCTAACACAACATTGTAAAGCAATTATACTCCAATAATAAATAAACTAATAAATAAAAATAAAATCACTTCTCCTTCCCTTCCACCTCCTCAGCAAACTATATCAGTTCTCCTGAGCAATTGAGAGCTTTTGAGATACCAAAGAAAGAATAACCAACAGGCCACTACCTTCTACCCCACCATGTAGCCCTCCTGAATCAATGATGCACTGAGCCCGTTACCTGCAGAAAGAGGACAAAAAGGAAGACATGTACCAATTAACACATCAGTCGCTATCGGAAAGCCACAGACGTGAGCACATGAAAATAGATCATGGCATAGCTCTTGTCTCCAGAGTCTTATTATGACANGTAGTCATGTATGGATGTGAGAGTTGGACTATAAAGAAAGCTGAGTGCCAAAGAATTGATGCTTTTGAACTATAGTGTTGGTGAAGATTCTTTAGATTCTCTTGGACTGCAAGGAGATCCAATGAGTCAATCCTAAAGGAAATCAGTCCTGAATACTCATTGGAAGGACTGATGTTGAAGCTGGAACTCCAATACTTTGGCCACCTGATGTGAAGAGCTGACTCATTGGAAAAGACCCTGATGCTGGAAAAGATTCAAGGTGGGAGGAGAAGGTGAGGACAGAGGATGAGATTGTTGGATGGCATCACTGACTCAATGGACATGAGTTTGAATAAACTCTGGGAGTTGGTGATAGACAGGGAAGCCTGGCATGCTGCAGTCCATGGGGTCACAAAGAGTTGGACACGACTGAGCAATTGAACTGAACTGAATGAAAACCCATGTATAGCACAGGGAACCCTACTCAATGTTCTGTGGTGACTGAAATGGGATGCTGCTGTTGTTGTTTAGTTGCTAAGTTGTGTCTGACTCTTTTGTGACCCCATGGACTGTAGCCCGCCAGGCTTCTCTGCCTGTGGGATTTCCTAGGCAAGAACATCTTCCCAACCCAGGGATCAAACCTGAGCCTCCTGTGTCTCCTGCATTGGCAGGTGGATTCTTTACCACTGAGCCACCTGGGAAGCCCCAGACCTAAATGGAAAGGAAATCCAAGAAAGAGGAGCTATTTTATACATATAGCTGATTCACTTCGCTGTACAGCAGAAACTAACACAACATTGTAAGAAACTATATTCCCATAAAAATTAATTTAAAAGGAAAGAACAGCCAAGGGTCCTTTCCCATATTTCCCTAGGCCTGCACCCCACCTCAGGTTGCTGAGGTAGTCTTATTCCTAGAGTTCTGAAGGGGAAGATTTTATGCTCCGATGTCAGCCCAGCAGCAGCACAGGACTCCACTACCTGGTCCCAGAGTCAAACTTGCCTGGGGTTCCAACCATCCATCTGACAAAAAACTCTCACAGGTATGCAGTCAGAGCCTTTCATCATAACCTCTCACCCCACACCTTCTTCCTTAGTAGAAGGCGGAAGATGCAGAAAGCTGGCTGTGCTGTTCAGGAAGAAAGAGGCAGGGATGCTAGTCGAGCATTTGGAGTCAGAGTCCAGGGCCAGGGAAAACAGTAGTCTCAAGAAACTGCACCATGGAGACGCTGGGGGTTTCACTTGCAACGTGAGTGCATGTGCATGTATATGCATGCAACAGACCCTCTGATATTTTGTGTGCACATGCATCTGTACTTTTATCTGTGTGTGAGGGATTGTGCATGTGTCCCTGTGTGTGTTTATGTGTGTGTTTGTGATTAGGGTGAGATGAAGAGGCACTGGGAAAATCTGTCAAGTTAAATATCATTACAGGTAGAAAAGTGTTAACAATAATGAGAAAAGAAATTCCTCTCAAAGTGATGGGAATGTGTGAAGCAATGAGGTGTCAGAGGGGAAGGCAGATTCCTGATTTGGAGTCACCCAGCTCACACTCAGATAAACTGCAGACTCTTATTTTGACAACTCCTTAGGGTCATTGTGACAAACACTGACAGGGTCTGGCACACAGCTGGGGGGATCCTCTGGTCTTGAGTGTGCTAGGAGGCTGGATGGGGAACAGGAAGGATCATGGAAAGAAGAGAACCCTTTCCTCTCAGACCTGAAGGAGGACAAACTCTACTCATTTAAAATGTTCAAATTTTATGAATATAAAAAAAGAATGTATGTATACGGATAACTGAATCATTTTACTATACAGCAGAAATTAACACAATGTTGTAAATCAACTATATTTTAATAAAAAATAAAGGCAAAAGTTAAAATGCTTATACTAAGTGTCTCTTAATATTTCAGAAATTTAAACCCAACAACCCCCTAGGAGCAAACTGCAATCTGTTCCTTCTTCTAAAGGGTTTAAACTTGTAGCAGTTGTTGGTGGTGGTCCTTGATGTCTTGGCAAGCCTATCCAGTGCAAAATGTATGAAACCCTAGAAACTCAGAGGCAGCCAGAAAGAGAAAACCCTTTAGAGAGAAATAAAGTTCTTAACAATTCCTGCTAACTATGCTATGAAAGGGAGAACACTGTTTCAATTACCAAATGTCAGCTTTAATCCCCGCTTATGAGCACTGGAAATAAAATGATGCAATAATTACACAATCTGCAGAAAAACTGACAAATATATCCCCGATACAAATGATTTATTGAGCCAGTCCGGCCACAGCCTGGCTTCACTCCTTAATGGAAGCTGTAAAATGGTGCCCTGTCCTTCAATAATCACCATGATTTCTTACAAACCACTGATTAAGCAATAGATGAGGCAAGCACTTTGGAAATGCTAAAGTATCTCTGATTGTTGGAGCTGTCTCCAAAATGATTGTGTCTGCTTAGGTGGCCTATTAAGGAATTGTATGATGGTATATCAGAAGCGACCTTTTACAACTGAGGCTATTTCAGAGATGAGAAGAGGTTACGTGTTAGGCAGAGGGCATCATGCATCATGCAGGAAACCGAGGCCCTGATTTCCAGTCCTTTCCACAATCCCCCGCAGCCTCACCTATTAACAAGGCATAATCAAATGTGGGCCATTAACCTCTATTACTTCCCCCTTGAAAGCTAAGCCAATCAATATGTTACTGTCACCAACAAGGCAATCATTTGATAGCAGTTACTCTTGATCAGAAAATTAATGGATTGGGTAATATAGAAAGAAACGTGCAAACCATTATACTCTCGGGCATAATATCGATAGAAAAGGCCAGGTGAGAATCTGAGGGTCTGAGTGATGGCACATATTCAGGAGGATGCTTGTGGTAGAAACTTACAGTCCTTCTCTAGCACCTGGGGTCATTCACACTCTTTGTATACCCCAAGAAATAAGAGGAAATTGCCTAGAGGTGCAGAAGATTGTAAAATTAAGGCTTTCAGGAAAGGAGATTGAGGAAGCAGGCAATAGAAATAGCAAAGCAATATGGAAAAGATGACTTAGACAAAAGTATATAGAGTATATACATTAACAAACAACTTAGACTACATCATGTGCAAGTTATTTGTGTTAACCTTAAACCATAATTTATGCTACTCTATCTTTTGGGCTTTCCTGATGGCTCTATGGTAAATAATTCACCTGCTAAAGCAGGAGGTTGGGGTTCAATTCTTGGATCAGCAAGATTCCCTGAAGAAGGAAATGGCTAGCCACTCCAGTATTCTTGCCTAGGAAATCTCATGGATAGAGAAGCCTGGAAGGCTATAGTCATGGGGTCACAAGAGTCAGACATGACTTAGCGACAACAATAATTTATGTTGTTATAAATAACTGAAACTCCCAGAAGCAGAGATTATTAAACTGTTTTGGATGACAGAGTCTTTGAAAACTCAGTGAAAGCTTTGAATTCACTCCTTCGATAAGTTCACATCTATAAAGTGCCCCATATAATTTCAGAGTATTCAAGACCCTTTTGAAAGTATATCATTAGATCTGAGGATATGGCTCCCTGTATTAGACTGAGAAGTTTTAACTAGTTATATAAGTATATTCTTCCCCAATGGCTCAGCAGTAAACAATCCACCTGCAATGCAGGAGCCACAGGAGATCCTGGATCGGGAAGATACCCTGGAGGAGGAAATGGCAACTCACTCCAGTGTTCTTTCATGGAGAATCCCATGACAGAGGAGTCTGGTGGGCTACAGTCCATGGGGTCACAAACAGTCAGACACAACTGAGCATGCACCCACCATCATAAGTATATACCCCAAACTCCTAAAGTTGCTTCACTCTTCAAGTTTCTCAAAACTCCTGTTCTGAACACTTCTGATGAGAAGCTTCATCCATATGAGATGAACTCTAATGTTTCTGTTCATCCTCCAAACTTTCAATGTATTGCACTGTATGCATTCTTAAACAATACCATGTTTTTCATCTCTCTGAACCAGGTGCTTCCCAAAAGCATGCATCTCCTTTTACATGTAAGTTTCTTTAAGTACGTNTATGAGATGAACTCTAATGTTTCTGTTCATCCTCCAAACTTTCAATGTATTGCACTGTATGCATTCTTAAACAATACCATGTTTTTCATCTCTCTGAACCAGGTGCTTCCCAAAAGCATGCATCTCCTTTTACATGTAAGTTTCTTCAAGTACGTATGTGTGTCTAGGGGCATGCATGTGAATATTTACATGATGCAATATGCAAGGCATAATCTTTTTGATGATCAGTTTCTTTCTAATTTGAAAATACCCATCATATCTCAAAGTTTCTAAGAAATAAAATGCGACCACGGACGAGAACATTCTTTTAAAAATTTATAAAGGACCATAAAATGTATGCACTGTCATTATTAATGTCATTGTACTGTCATTATTTGCAAAACATAAATGCAATTTGCAAGCCTCAATATCACCCAGGAAGTTAGTTTAAAATGTTTTATCCATTTATAAAATAAAGATGCTATAACTTTCCAGTTATATTAGTCATATTGGCGATATTCTCTGCTCCAGAAGAAGAAATTGGTCACAACCTAGATCTATCTTATGAGCTAATGAACAATTCCAGCCCCCACAAAGGGCAGATGTTTAGTGAGTTTATGGTGGCTTGGCTGTACTGGGTTTTAGATATATGTTCTGATCAGTTGGTGCCCAGTTAAAGTAGTTATTAAATATTTTTAATATTCCTCTTGGCACCAGCTATATATAAAATACTGTGCTGAGAGCCACAGGAAAAAAAGAAAGACATATAAAATATGGCCCATATTTTCCCCAAAGACAAAAACCTGGTTGCAGAGCTGTCTATTAATAACATGAGGTACATCCATTTATTAAGGATTTCAGGCTTCCCAGGTGGCGCTAGTGATAAAGAACCCACTTGCCAATGCAGGAGATGTAAGAGATGCTGGTTCAATCTGAGTCGGGAAGATCCCCTGGGGAAGGGCATGGCAACCCACTCCAGTATTCTTGCCTGGAGAATCCCATGGACAGAGGAGTCTGGCAGGCTACAGTTCATAGAGTCACAAAGATTCAGACACAACTGAAGCAACTTAGCACACATGCACGCACATTAAGGATTTCAGTAGATTGGAAGAGGCATTCACATCTAGAAGGATTTGTGGGCAAGATCCACAGATAAGGTGGAATTGACAGTGGTCCCAAGGAAGACCAACCCAATGCTAGGGGTCACCTGTCAGCTCTACAAAGATGCATGTAGAAACAGAGAAAAACCAGCCTGCCAGAATTAGAAAGGATAGGAAACACAAGTCTTTGCATTTTATTTTACAGATAGCTTCTTCTTTCTCCCCCTACTTCCAGGCAGAGATTTAATTACTTTTGAAAGGTAGTTTGAAAATTTCTTTAAGACCTCTAGCCATCAAGTGCCACAAAAAAGATAAGTGCTGTGCCTACTGTATCTATTTTAGTGCAGGGTAATGCACCATTAGATTAGATCGACATGGTGCTAATTCATGCTACCAATTTCTGTTCTATTAATTCTTTACTTAAATCTGCTAAGCACCTCTTCATTTGCCTCAGCACTGTTATAATTTAATATGTACAAACAGAGTTGGCATTTCATTGTTTCTTGAGTTTTAAAATCCAATATTTGTAAAATGAATCCATTTAAATGAAACCCCAGCAAGATTCTGCCTCTTGTTGCAGCCCCATGGGTGCTGGCTTCAGTTCCGCTCTCATGGAGCCTCGCTGCCTTACGACACTGATTCCATTAGTGGGGAGAAGGCCACAGCTGCCTGGGGACCGATCTGCCCATGGCCCTGCGTCTGCCAGTCCTCACCTCCCTGCTCTCTACCTTGGCTGAAAGAATTAAATTTGGTGGGGAAAACATACTACTGTATGAATGTCAAGAGCCTGTCCCTTTGCCACCCACCAAGAAGAACCTGCCTTTGCTTTCCTGGATCAATAAGCAATAGTCTAGCTGAATTTTCACCAAATTGAAAAAGAAACATGAAAGAGAACAAAACAGACAAGGAACCAGAGAAGTTCCTGGGGCCTGAAAGAGTCACTAGAGCAGGGGTTGCCACCTGCCAGGATCTAATATCTGATGATCTGAGGTGGAGCTGACACAATAATCATAGAAATAAAGTGCACAGTAAATGCAATGCACTTAAATCACCCCCAAACCACCACTTCTACCTGCTGCACTGTACATGGGCTTTGAAAATTTGGCTCTATGAATTAAAGGTAATCCCTCATTGGTATTTTCTCAAGACTGAAATCAAGATTTAAATTGCTTTTCAAGTATTATGAGACGCTGGACTGCAACTTCCTTGAATGAGATGCTGCAAAGAAGGTGGGAATTAGACTGGCTGACAAAGCAAGCTCTTGGTGAAGCTAAAGATTCATGATTCATTTCCATTCCATGTCTGAAAAGCAGAGCAGAGCAGTATCAGGGCCTCACAGTTCCTCTTTACCAGCAGGATCAGACTGGCCCAGTCTTGTGTTCTTTCAAATGACCACTCTGTATGTTTACATGAACCCATCATCACGTCAGAACTCAGGAGCCTCTGGAATTACCTCCTGACTTGACAGGGCTTCCTCTTTTCCCCTTTCATACATCATCATTACTAGCCATTCCTAACAAGTTGAAATCTTTATATCTGTCCCAAGATATCCCTTCTGGAAACCCCTCCTGCACATTCATCATTCTTCCTTAAGCCCAGGCCCCTCCATGAGGCTAGCCCAGGTCACTTCAGTGCTCAATCATATTTACTTTTCTAAAAGCTGGACTTCCACAATTGTCAATTCATTGAAAAAGCATCACTTGTTAAAGGCAGTAAGGAAAATAGCTAGGGAGATGTAAAAGATAAGAATGTTTCGGGACTTCCAAGGTGATCCAGTGGCTCAGACTCCATGCTCCCAATGCAGGAGGCTCAGGTTCAATCCCTGGTCAGGGAACTGAGTCCCACATGCCAACGAAGAAGTCACATACTGCAGCTAAAGATCCTGCACACCGCAACTGGAAAAAAAAAAAGATTCCATGTGTTACAACTAAGATCCAGAGCGGCCAAATAAAAAAAATAAGTTAAAAACATAAAAAGCTAAGGGTGTTTCTGTTGGGAGTTCCAAAATACTATCAATAAAACATAGTCATTAATTGAATCTGATACTCAGATGGGCCTCCTTACTCCTGGTTATCTGTGGCCACTGGCCCCTTGAAGATGTCCGTGACCTCCTCCCTGGAGCCTGTGAATATGTTATTTAACACAGCCAAGGAGAATGAAGACTGCTGATAGAACTGAGATTGCTGATAAACTGACCCTGACACGGGGAGATGAAGCTGGATTATCCAGGCATGTCCACTGTAATCACATTGGTCTTTAGAAGTAGAAGAGGAAGACAGGAGAGAGACCCAGCTAGATGATAGCATGCATGCATGTGCATGTGCTCAGTCATGTCCGACTCCGCCGTCTCATGGACTGTAGCCCCCCGGCTCCTCTGCTCATGGCATTATTCAGGCAAGAATACTGGAGTGGGTTCACATTTTCTTCTCCAGCGATCTTCCCTACTCAAGGATCAAACCCACATCTCTTGAGTCTTCTGCATTGGCAAGTGGATTCTTTACCAGCTGAACCACCAGTGAAGCCCAATGACAGCATGAGAAGGACTTAGCAGTTGCTGGCTTTGAAGGAGGAAGGAGCCATGAGCCAAGGAAAGTAGGTGCCCTCTAGAAGCTGCAAATGGCAAGGTGATAGATTCCTCAAAGTCTACAGAAAGAAGGCAGCCCGACAGCACCTAGATTTTAGCCCATTGAGACCCATGAAGGACTTCTCATCTCTGCAACCATAAGATAGTAAATTTGTTTGGTTTTAAGCTACCAAATTTGTGGTAATTTGTTATAGCAGCAAGAGGAAACTAACACAGCATCCTAGGGGCTTCCATGGCAGCTCAGTGGTTAAAAAAAAAAATCCACCTGCCAATGCAAAAGACGTGGGTTCAATCCCTGTGTCATGAAGAACCTGTGGAGAAGGAAATAACAACATACTCCAGTATTCTTGAATGGGAAATCCCATAAGCAGAGGACCTGGCAGGCTACAGTCTATGGGGTCACAAAAGAGTCAATCATGACTGAGTGACTCAACAACAACAACAGCACCCTCGGCTCACTGTCAGACTTACCAAAACCCCAGCCCCAAATCATGTTCCTTATGATCAGCAACTTGGAACTAGAGGAAATTCTTGCTCACATTTTCACAGAAAACTTTGTTGTCCAAATGGGGCCAGCAGAGCTCTGTGGGGTCAATAATACAGTACACTTAGGGTTTTAAAGGACTCTGTTGGCCAGCATGAGAAACTAATTGTTGCTGGGGTTTTTTTGAGGAAAATAAACTCTAGTGCCAAACATCCAACTTTCTAATGAATGTTTGGAACTCCTCACATGGGTGAGTTGGGTACTGCCTGTGATTTGTGCTGACGGTTAAATGAGAACTATCAGTTTGGACACCAGCTATGCAGGAGGACAAATCATTATTCATTTTCAAAAGTTTAATCCTGGCTTGTGATCTGGTCCAAAATAACCATCTGCCTTAGCAGAGGGCTGTGCACTACATGAGTCTTTTGCCGAGACAAGACATTTCCTCCAAAGGAAAGTGCCTCCTGTCACTGACTTAGATGTCAATTCATCACATTACCTGAAAGATACACCTGTGGCTAAGGCTGTCTGCAAAAGAGCACATTGAACCACTCCTGTTCTTTAGAATTATATGAGCTAGAATGTAATTCTAGACTTGTATTTCAACAGACAACAGGAATTGGTATAATAGGACACATGCTATATACTGATGACATTCAGTGTTCAAATCATATGGTAGATGTTAAAAAACATATTTTATTATCCTCTTTTCTAAGTAGCATGACTTTATATCTCAGTTTTCCTTAGCCAGTCTCAACTTTCCTGCCTCTTCTTAATTTTTAAAGATTTTCCCTTTCACTCTAGAACTGTGCTCATTTAATGACAAGTTACATGGTCACTGTTCATATAAAAGGCAAGCACAGTTTTCTCATATGTTTTCTTGAGTACAATTCTTTACAGTTTCTCCTGCATGCTTCAGAGTTGACTTCATGGTGGAAGAACAGGAAGAGAAGCAATAGAGTTTTAACAGAGAAACAGACGATTTTGTGAATATATTTATATATATATATATATATATATATATATAAACTAGTGACACAATGTAANCCATCTTACTTGGGTTTCTCTTACCTTGGGCATGGGGTATCTCTTCATGGTTGCTCCAGCAAAGCACAGCCTCTGCTCCTTACCTTGGATGAGGGATACCTCCTTACCACCACCACACCTGACCTTCAGTGTGGGATAGCTCCTCTAGGCCCTCTTGTGCCTGGGAAGCCAGGGCTCCTTTGGTTGCTCCTCCCTGCTGCTGGTCCTGGCCTCGGGGGTGGGTGGCTCCTCCCAACTGCTGCCCCTGGCCTCGGGCTCGGGCTCAGGGTGGCTCCTCAGGGTCACCGCCCCTGGAAACATATCCAAAAAAGGTACTGTTAAAAGAGTTTTCAAAGAGTTTATTGCTTATAGTTTTTCTAGTTGTATGGTTGCACATATTACATTTACATCTTTAATCAAATTTGACTTGATTTTTGTATATGGTGTAAGAAAGTGATCTATTATATACTGTCTTTTTCCCATTGTATAGTCTTGCTTCCATTGCCATTGATTAATTGGCCATATAAGCATGGGCTTATTTCTGGGCTCTTGGTTCTTTTCATTGATCTATGTTTCTGACTTTGTGCCAGTACCATGCTGTTTTGATTATTATAGCTCTGTAGTATTTTTTGAAATCAGGAGGTATGATGCCTTCATCTTTGTTTTCTTTCTCAAGCTGTTTAACTATTTGGAGTCTCTTCTGGTTCTATATGTTTCAGAATTTTCTAGTTCTAGTTCTGTGAAAATGCAATGGGTATTTTAACAAAGATTGCATAAAATAATTAGAATTATTTGGGTGATATGGACATTTTAACAATAATACTAATGTCAGTCTTTAAGCATGGGGCATCCTTTCATTTATTTATATCATATTTAATATTTAATCATGTATTGCAGTCCTCAAAATACAGGTCTTTCAACTTCTTGGTTAAATTTGCTCCTAGGTATTTTATTCTTGATGTATTTTAAATGAAATTGTTTTCTTATCCTTCCCCCACTTCTCTTTCCCCTTTGGTAACTGTAAGATTGTATTTTATGTCCATAAGTCAATTTCTGTTTTGTATATAGACTGAGTTGTATTATTTTCTAGATTCCATGTATATGTTATATATCGGTCTTTCTCTGTCTGACTTATTTCCCTTAGCATGGATGTTCTTTCAATCCATTCATGAGCTGAAAATGGCAATATTTCACTTAAATGAAGTACATTTCTTTACATTTTATTTCCTGAAACTTTACCAAACTCACTTGTTAGTTCTTATGTTTTTTGGGTAGCATATTTAGGGTTTTCTATATATAGTACAATATCATCTGCAAACAGTGAGAGTTTTGCTTTTTCTTTTACAGTTTGGATGAATGACATTTCTTTTGTTACCTGATTGTTGTATCTTGAGCTTTCAATATTATGTTGAATAAAAGTTGGTAAGAGTAGGCATTTTTGTCTCTTTCTTGATCTTAGAAGAACATATAGTCAACATTAAGCATAATATTAACTATGAGTTTGCCACATACGATCTTTATTGTTTTGGTATGTTTCCTTTGTACCCACTTAGTTGAGAGTCTTTATCATGAATGAATGTTGAATTTTGTCAGAGTCTTTTTCTGTATCTATTGAGATGATTATGTGATTCTTATCCTTGTTTTGTTAGTGTGATATACCATGTTGGTTGATTTCTGGATTTTAACCATCCTTGGATAATTTAAATNTATGTTTCCTTTGTACCCACTTAGTTGAGAGTCTTTATCATGAATGAATGTTGAATTTTGTCAGAGTCTTTTTCTGTATCTATTGAGATGATTATGTGATTCTTATCCTTGTTTTGTTAGTGTGATATACCATGTTGGTTGATTTCTGGATTTTAACCATCCTTGGATAATTTAAATAAATCCAACTTGATCATTGGGAATGATACTTTGAATGTAGGGGACTTCCTATGTGGCTCTAGTGGTAACCACCTGCCAATGTAGGAGACATAAGAGTCAGCTTTGATCCCTGGGTCAGGAATATCCTCTGGAGGAGGGTGTGGCAACCTACTCCAGTTTTTTTGCCTGGAGAATCCCATGGACAGAGGAGCCTGATGGGCTACAGTCCATGAAGTGCAAAGACTCAAAAACAAACTGAAGTGACATAGCATATACATGGCATATTGTTGAAATAAGTTTGCTAATAAATTGTTGATGACTTCTATATCTATATACTTGAAGGATATTGGTCTATAATTTTTGTAATATCTTTGTTCTTAGTATCAGTATAATTACGATTTCATAAAATGTACTTGGAAGAATGTATTTCTGGTCAGTTTTTTTTGTTGTTGTTGTTGATAATTTGCAGAAGATAGGTAAATGTTTGATATAACCTATGAAGCTATTTGAATATGGACTTTTGTTTGTGGTGAATTTTTTGATTGCAGATTCAATTTTATTATTAGTAACTTAATGGTCTGTTAAGATTTTCTCCTTATTCCTAATTCAGTCTTGGATGATTATATGTTTCTAATAATTTCTTCACTTCTTCCAGATTGTCCAATTTATTGATGTGTAATTGTTCATAATATTTTCTTTTGATTTTTTGCATTGAATGGCACCCCACTCCAATACTCTTGCCTGGAAAATCCCATGATTGGAGGAGCCTGGTAGGCTGCAGTCTATGGTGTCACTAAGAGTTGGACAGAACTTAACGACTTCACTTTTACTTTTCACTTTCATGCATTGGAAAAGGAAATGATAACCCACTTCAGTGTCCTTGCCTTGAGAACCCCAGGGACGGGGGAGCCTGATGGGCTTCCGTCTATGGGGTTGCACAGAGTTGGACATGACTGAAGTGACTTAGCAGCAGCAGTATTAGTTGAAGTGTCTCTTTTATTCCTCTTTTTATTTACTTGGTGAGTGTGACTAAAGGTTTATCATTTTTATCTCTTCAAAGATAAAGTTCTTAGTTTCATTAATATTTTCTATTTTTTTCAGTCTTTATTTCATTTTCCCATTCCCATTTATTATTTTCTTTATTCTAGTAACGTCAGGCTTATTTTTTCTTGTTTTTCTAGTTCCATTTGATGCGAAGTTTTTAGATTGTTTTAAGCTTTACTGGTTTTTTGAAGTAGGCCTTTACAACAAAGGGTATATTTTGGAGTNCATTTTCCCATTCCCATTTATTATTTTCTTTATTCTAGTAACGTCAGGCTTATTTTTTCTTGTTTTTCTAGTTCCATTTGATGCGAAGTTTTTAGATTGTTTTAAGCTTTACTGGTTTTTTGAAGTAGGCCTTTACAACAAAGGGTATATTTTGGAGTCAATAAACAAAAAGAGCAATATACACTTAGATCCTTTCCTATTCAAATTTAGGTTTTGAATATCTATTAAAGAAATATAAATTTACTTGCATTTCATGGTTTTAAAGAAAAACTAAGTGATTAAATTGTACATCAGATTTTATACTTTCAGTCTAAACTTCAGCCTTCACACATGAAGAAAATTACTCAACTACCTTGAAATAAATGCTCTATATTTAAAGTCAGTTGCATATGCAAAGTATGGTTATCATTAAATTCCTGGTATTCTGTGGATCAACAATCATATTCTTTGATGTTATCTTTTGTAAAAGTTCCCCAAGAAGGATTGACTACCATCTTGAAGTTAATATAACCCACAAATGTTGTTGTTCAGTCACTCAGTCATGTCCATTTGTGACTCCACGGACTGTACCCCACCAGGCTCCACTGTCCATAGGATTTTCCAGGTGAGAATACTGGAGTGAATTGCCATTTACTGTTCCAGGGTATCTTCCTGATCCAGGGATGGAGCCCATGTCTTCAGCTTTGTAGGTGGATTCTTTACTGTTACTGGAGAAGCCAGATACTAAAATGGACATTCACTAGCAGCAAGACAAGAAAGAGAATGATAAGTAAAATGCATTTTGAAAGATAAAGAATCAAAATAGAGTAATGCTTACTTAGTTTAGTTTTGTTACTTTCCAGATATATGCACACAGGCAGAAGTGAGAAAAATTTTACTCAGAAAGAAGGACAGAGTGCATAATTTATACCAGTGGGGCTGGATTTTAGACATACCTGTTTTCACTCTAACCAATAATCTTAGTGTAGAGTCCTGTTTGTATACTAAGTGTAAATCAATAGTAGCAAATAAAAAAACCAAAGAACTGAGAATTTCTGGATTCTACCTCAAGATGTAGAACTAAGTAATAGGATATTCTCTGTCTCTCTCTCTCTCTCTCTCTCTCTCCCTCTCTCTCTCTCTCTCTCTCTCTCTCTCTCTCTCTCTCTCTCTCTTTGATGACACATTCTCTCTTGCAACAGAAAAAGAGGTGAACACACTTCAAAATCATAACTGGTGTCAGAGAAAATTTGTTGTTCAGTCTCTGGGTTGTGTCCAACTCCTTGTGACCCAATGGACTGCAGCATGCCNACCAGTGGGGCTGGATTTTAGACATACCTGTTTTCACTCTAACCAATAATCTTAGTGTAGAGTCCTGTTTGTATACTAAGTGTAAATCAATAGTAGCAAATAAAAAAACCAAAGAACTGAGAATTTCTGGATTCTACCTCAAGATATAGAACTAAGTAATAGGATATTCTCTCTCTCTCTCTCTCTCTCTCTCTCTCTCTCTCTCTCTCTCTCTCTTTTTGATGACACATTCTCTCTTGCAACAGAAAAAGAGGTGAACACACTTCAAAATCATAACTGGTGTCAGAGAAAATTTGTTGTTCAGTCTCTGGGTTGTGTCCAACTCCTTGTGACCCAATGGACTGCAGCATGCCAGGCTTCTCTGTCCTTCACCATCTACAGAGCTTGCTCAGACTCATGTCCATTGAGTCAGTGACGCCATCTAAGCATCTTATCCTCAGTCGTCCCATTCTCCTCCTACCTTCAACCTTTCCCAGCATCAGGGTCTTTTCTAATGAGTTGACCCTCCACATCAAGTGGCCAAAGGATTGGAGCTTCAGCTTCAGCATCAGTCATTCCAATGAATATTCAGGACTGATTTCTTTTAGAATTAACTGGTTTGATCTCCTTGAGGCCAAGGTACTCTCAAGAGTATTTTCTAACATAACAGATAGACAGCATCAATTTCTCAGCAATCAACCTTCTTTATGGTCCAACTCTGACATCTATACATGGCTACTAGAGAAAAAAAAATAGCTTTGACCATATGGACCTTTGTTGGCAAAGTAATGTCTCTGCTTTTTAATATTTTCCATAGCAAATAACTGGCCCCAAATCTAAGAAAATGCAATGCTTGAAAGAAAGAAAGCAGATACAAACTCACACTTACTGGGATAGAAGTTCCTGAAAACATTAGAGTTTAGCTAGAATTGCTGACAAAATATTCAGCATCAAATACAGGTTAGAGGATAGTGCAAAATCCTAAAATGAAGTCATAATATATTAGCTATTTTTTCCTGAATCTGTACAGAAACAACTCTGAGGAGTGTCTTTTGTGCTACAGACCTAGTGGAGTGGCACAGCAGCCTTACAACTGGGGCAAGAAATTGGACCCAGATTCTTCTCTTTGCTATCTCTGCTATGGAAAAGAAGCCACAACTCTGTGTGTGTGGGGGTGGGGGGGAGG
>SJYV01017264.1:691886-741651 GCA_006410875.1 Neotragus pygmaeus
AAAAAAAAAAAAAAAAAACACTGTAAGAACACCATAGTAATAATCATTACCTTCAAATTCATTGATCAATGACAGAATTAGTGGACAAACTTAAGAGAAACCAGCTATTTGATAACCCCTAAATAGCTTCCCTACAAGTTTTTAAAAAGTTTGATAGTTTTAAAAAATTAGCATGAATTTTCAGTTACTTCCCTATCAAGGAGATGTGAGTTCAGGTACTTTTCTTTTCATTGTGAGCTAGAATTTTTAACTAGATCCTAACAATAGATGTCACCCTGCTTATTTAAATTCTATGCAGAGTACATCATGAGAAACACTAGGCTGGAGGAAACACAAGCTGGAATCAAGATTGCCAGGACAAATATCAATAACCTCAGATATGCAGATGACACCACCATTATGTCAGAAAGTGAAGAGGAACTAAAGAGCCTCTTGATGAAAGTAAGAGAGGAGAGGGGAAATGTTGGCTTACCAGCTCAACATTCAGAAAACTAAGATCATGGCATCCGGTCCCATCACTTCATGGGAAATAGATGGGGAAACAGTGGAAACAGTGTCAGACTTTATTTTGGGGGGCTCCAAAATCACTGCAGGTGGCAATGGCAGCAATGAAATTAAAAGATGCTCACTCCTTGGAAGGAAAGTTATGACCAACCTAGACAGCATAATAAAAAGCAGAGACTTTACTTTGCCAACAAAGGTCCATCTAGTAAAGGCTATCATATTTCCAGTGGTCATGTATGGATGTGAGAGTTGGACTATAAAGAAAGATGGGCGCTGAAGAATTGATGCTTTTGAATGTGGTGTTGGAGCAGACTCTTGAGAGTCCCTTGGACTGCAAGGAGATCCAACCAGTCCATCCTAAAGGAGATCAGTCCTGGGTGTTCATTGGAAAGACTGATACTAAAGCTGAAACTCTAATACTTTGGCCACCTGATGCAAAGAGCTGACTCATGTGAAAAGTCCCTGATGCTGGGAAAGATTGAGGGCAGGAGGAGAAGGGGATGACAGAAGATGAGATGGTTGGATGGCATTATCGGCTTGATGGACATGGCTTTGGGTCAGCTCCGGGAGTTTGTGATGGACAGGGGAGGCCTGGTGTGCTGTGGTTCATGGAGTCGCAAAGAGTCGGACACGACTGAACTGAACTGAACTGAACAATAGATTATGAAAATGAAAAAGTAGTTGCTTAGAGGAGACTGAGTAGATGTAACAACAGAATGCATTTTGAGATCCAGGATTGTATCTTGGAACTGAGAAAATACTTTGGTAAATAAAGTCTGTGACTCTTTTGGCATTGATAACTGCAAGAGAATTAACATTAGGAAAAGATGAGTGAAAGTTGTATGAGAACTGTCTGTACCATTTTTAAAACAACTTTGAGATATAATTTGAAAATTATAAATTCACTCATGTGCAATTCAATGGCATTTAGCATATTAAATAGAATTATGCAGCTATTATAAAAATCTAGTTTTAGAACTGTTTTTCACTCCCCAAAATAAGCCCCCTATCTATTAGCCATCAGTCCTCATTTCTTTCCACCATCACTGCTTCCCAATCTAGACCACTAATCTACTTTTGGTCTCCAAGTTTGCTTTTGGTAGAGGTTTCAAATAAATGAATTCATTCACTTCATCTTTTATGGCTTCTTTCACTTAGCTTATTGTCTTCAAGTTTCTTTCATGTTGTAGTACATACCAGCACCTCATTAATTTTTATCCCATTGTATAACTATTTTGTTGTATAAATGGATAACAAACAATTATGTATTTGTTCATTAGTTGGAAATTTGTAACATTTCTACTTTTAGGCTATCATGAGTAATGCTATATGAGTTTAGTGCACAAGCTTTTGTGTGGATATGTATTTTGGATTTTCTTGGGATTATATCCAGGGCTAGAATTGCTAAGTCCTATGGTAAATTCTGCACTTAATATTTTGAGAATGTGCCAAACTGTTTGGGGAAATTGTCTTACAAGGAAGGGGTCTCTGCACTACTTTAAATAAGAAGGGAAATGTTAGCTTTTAATAGGGAGGCCTGGGCAAGTTCTGCAGTTTCGGGGCTTATAGTTATATCTAAGTATTCTACATTTGGGAGCACCTGTCAAGTTAAGGTCCAGTATTTCCCCAACATTGGCCCTAAGTTTGCCTTGACAAACCTGATTTGGTTTTAACGTTATCTGGACCTTAGCCATTCAGACTATTAAATTCTTGGCCTGGCCTCTGCTTTATCTGTTGTCCAACTCCAGGAGAAGAGTTACTTTACACAGTGCCAAAAGAACACTTTGGCTTTCACACTAGCTTTAATTACCTATTAATCCCCTGAAGCTTTTCATTATTTTTTCAAGGTTTCAATGGTGCTTAGCGATCGCTATTCTATCCCATTATCTCTCTATTTACTATTTCCCTTGTGTCTCTCTAATGTGTGATAAATGGCTCCAGTTTATGCATTCCCTCTCTTTGTTACACCATGCCAGTTCACTGCTTGTGAGATTTTTAACTAGTGGATCACTACCTTGAGTCAGGGGCTCTCTGTACCCCACTTATTGCCAGTGAAACACTGCTTTTGATGGCAGAGTCTGGCAAGAGATTTGGTTACAAATATTGTTGTATTTGTTCTTGCACCACTCCTGAGAATTACTGTCACTAGCTTGTTTTTGTGGAAAGTGAAGCTGAGAAAGAGTTTACCATATGAAGTATTAATTAAGGATCAACATCTGTGGAAGGATGACGGTGGAAGCAGCACTGAGAAAGGAAGAGATCAAAGTGATGGAGACCTGACATAGCTGACCATCCTCATGAGGACGTTTAGGGCTTCCCTAGTGGGTCAGTGATAAAGAAGAATCCATCTGCAATGCTGGGGATGTGTGTTTGTTGTTGGGTAAGAAAGATCCCCTGAAGAAGGAAATAGCAACCCACTCCAGTATTCCTACCTGGAAAATCCCATGGACAGTGGACCCTGGTGGGCTACCTGTGGTTTTGCAAAATCAGAGATGATTTAGCAACTAAACAACAAAAACAATGAGACATTTGCAATCAGTGTGTCTTGTCAGCATGGAAAAGCATGGGCTTGGGTGAAGTGCAGGTGCATTAAACCCTAATTCAGATTTCAAGAGGAGTGAGGAGTCCTTCTTCAAAGAAGAATCTGGGTGGTGCTTCACACCTATACCTGAATACCTAATATGAGATAAAGCTAAAAACTCAGTTGCTGAGTCCTGTCGGATGCTTTGAGATCCCATGGTTTATCTCCTACCAGGCTATGCCTCCTACACATGGAATTTTCCAAGCAATAATACTGGAATGTGTTGTTATTTCCTACTTTTCCTACTCCAGGAGATATTCCCAAAGCAGGGGTTGAACCTGCATCTCTTATGTCTCCTGCATTGGTAGGTGGATTCTTTACCACTAGTTCCACCTGGGACAACCCCTAAAATTAGAATATTAATTTCTAACTCTCAGTCTAACTGTGATTCACCATGGTGTTCCAGGTAGAGAAATAGAGGAATATTTGTCTGTGATTGAGAACTTGTTAAAATATGGTTATTATTTTTTTCTGTGACTTTTTTCTTAAACTGATCCTATTCTCAGTAATACTTTTCCTCTGTAAGTGTGTTTTTTTTTTTTTTTTTTTAAAAATGGTTACTTTTTCTTAATNAATATTTGTCTGTGATTGAGAACTTGTTAAAATATGGTTATTATTTTTTTCTGTGACTTTTTTCTTAAACTGATCCTATTCTCAGTAATACTTTTCCTCTGTAAGTGTGTTTTTTTTTTTTTCAAAAAATGGTTACTATTGCTCAATCTGCAATGTGCACATGTGTGTTTTTATTTTCCATTTGTGTGTGTTTCATATTCCTAATGTTTAACTGTTTACATTAGATTTCCTATTATAGTGTCTATACAAATCATTCATATTAAACTATAAAGTAACCCAGGCAGAAGAAAAACTTTAAAGCAGGATTGTACTTTTTCCCTCTGTGGTACATAAGATGTATTCATTCTGAACAATTAGTGAAATAACTTTCATATATATTTAAAAAATAAATGTGCTCCTTAGAAATATTTCTTTTTCATAGGTACCACTGGCTTTTCTGCTTATGTGCTTGTCTCTTTCCTTAGGTTTGTGTCTACTTTTCCTTATGTGTCAAACTGAACTTTGGATTTGGAGAAGTTTGCATTGCAATTTTATGGTTAAGAAATAGGACAATTTGCAGAGCATTTGTTTCCAGTCAGTAAGATATGTAGAGACTAAACAGTAAAAAAACAAAAGACCTCTATCAAAAATGCAGAATAGTGTTGTAAAAAAATGACATGCAATTCTGATTTTCTTGCAATTTCCAATGTTTATATCATGAAATACCAAAATAAAACTAAAATATATGTGACGTATACAAATTTAGATTAAAACAGGTGACAATTTTTTTATACATCTATCATTATAAATGTCCTTAAATAAATGGAATCCATTTGATAGTCATTTATTATTTATTGTTTTACAGCCTTTATAATGTCGATTTGATGCATGTAATAAATTTTTCTCCAGGTTGAATAATATCTCCATGTATACGTAGCAGATGCTTTTCTATAGCAAGTAATTTTTAGTATTTCAACATGAAATAATCATTTTGGAATTGCATGCATGCAATTGGGACTTAACAGCTGGTACAGTGGTAAAGAATCTGCCTGCAATGCAGGAGGTGCAAGAGACATGGGTTTGATACCTGGGTAGGAAAGATACCCTGAGTAGGAAATGACAGTCCACTCCAGTATTCTTGCCTGGGAAATCTCATGTACAGAAGAGCCTGGAGGGCCACAGCCCATAGGGCCACAAAAAGCCAGACACTGCTAAATAACTGGGCATGCATGCAAATGAGAATTACATGAATGTAAATTTGCATTTAAAATGACTAAATTTTCTTTCTATTTCCTTTTTTTTTTCTCAACAACAAGATTTTTCTTTATCTTAGAAGAACATATTGATTCTAAGTTCAGGATTTTATGACATTAAAATCAATATGATTGTTTACATCCAAGTAATAGGGCAAAAACATTTTTTTACAATTACTTAGCATTTAAATTAAAACCACTTTAGAATATCGGGCATAGGTTTCCATAAGCCAAAATTTTATTTTCAATTTTTCCATAGCGAAATGAAAACTATCATATCTAAACCACAAGTATTTTATAAATTCAATGTATTTTTAACAAAAAAGATATTTCCTTACAATATCAGGAAAGGTAGAAAGCTCAAGAACTCATGAAAATTGCCAACAAATATATACCTAGGGTTACAAATTAATTACAAACACATGAAAAGATGCTCAACATCACTCATTATCAGAGAAATGCAAAGCAAAACCACGATGAGGTACCATTTCACTCCAGTGAGAATAGCTGCGATCCAAAAGTCTACAAGCAATAAATGCTGAAGAGGGTGTGGAGAAAAGGGAACCCTCTTACACTGTTGGTGGGAATGCAAACTAGTACTGCCACTATAGAGAACAGTGTGGAGATTCCTTAAAAAACTGGAAATAGAACTGCCTTATGACCCAGCAATCCCACTGCTGAGCATACACACTGAGGAAACCAGAATCGAAAGAGACACATGTACCCCAATGTTCATCTCAGCACTGTTTATAATAGCCAGGACATGGAAACAACCAAGATATCCATCAGTAGATGAATGGATAAGAAAGCTGTGGTACATATACACAATGCAGTATTACACAGCCATTAAAAAGAATACATTTGAATCAGTTCTAATGAGGTGGATGAAATGAGCCTATTATACAGAGTAAAATAAGCCAGAAAGAAAAACACCAATACAGTATACTAACGCATATATATGGAATTTAGAGAGATGGTAATGATAACCCTGTATACGAGACAGCAAAAGAGACACAGATGTATAGAACAGTCTTTTGGCCTCTGTGGGAGAGGGAGAGGGTGGGATGATTTCGGAGAATGGCACTGAAACATGTATAATATCATATAAGAAACGAATCGCCAGTTTAGGTTCGATGCAGGGTGCAGGATCCTTAGGGCTGGTGCACTGAGATGACCCGGAGGGATGGTGTTGGCGGGGGAAGTGGGATGGGGGTTTGGGATTGGGAACAGGTGTACACCCGTGGTGGATTCATGTTGATGTGTGGCAAAACTAATACATCATTGTAAAGTAAAAAAAATAATAATTCCAAAAAATTATGTTCTTATTTTCAGCTATAGGAATTCCCAATTAAGTGCTTAACCTAGATTAAAAAGTAGCTCATATCAGTTTACTTAATATCCTTTGATGTTCTAAGAGTTTTATTTTTGTGATTTTTAAAAATAAATAATGAGAATTATCACAAGGAGATGATCTGAAGTTATAGAATTCTTAAAATTTTTGTCACTATTTGTTCTTGCCTTCAAATCCTGTGGACAGGGAAGTCTGGAAGGCTATAGTCCATGGGATCAAAAAAGAGTCAGACATGACTTAGTGGCTAACAACAACAATAGCAATGTTATAAATAAGTTGAAATTCAATCTGACAGTTAAAGCAAATATATAGTTATGGACATGGATTCACATATAAAATAATATAGTGATTTCTGGAGTTATACTTTAGAAACAGTGAAAAGACCTCTGAGGCAAAAGTGGAGTAGGAACCTAGGATGTGTGTGTTAGTTGCTCAGTTGTCTCTGACTCTTTGAGACCCCATGGATTGTAGCCTGCCAGGCTCCTCTGTCCATGGAATTCTCCAGGCAAGAATTCTAAAGTGGATTGCTATTTCCTACTCCAGGGTATCTTACCTTCCAGGTATTGAGTCCAGGTCTCCTACACTGCAGGCAGATTCTTTACCATCTGAGCCAGCAGGGAAGCCCCAAGAACCTAGAAAGCTTAAGAAATANGACAGCAGAGGATGAGATGGCTGGATGGCATCACCGACTCGATGGACATGAGTTTGAGTGAACTCCAGGGGTGTTGGACAGGGAAGCCTAGCATGCTGCAATTCATGGTGTTGCAGAGTCAGACACGACTGAGCGGCTGAACTGAACTGAACTGAACATATAAAGCAAATAGCATAGCGCCAGCCTGGACAACGATGATGATGGTGATGATTATGGTGGTGGTGGTGGTAGTGTTGACGGTGCTATCATCTTGAAGAGTACCTTGTGCCCACAGGTTTAAGGGTCACTGAGCTGCACCCTGCTTTATTTTTTTTCTCCTCCTCTTCTTTGCCATGTTCTCACCCCACTATTTCCAGCTTTCCTAGATCTGGTCCCAGTTCCAAACTCTTCTGTTCAAATCACTCCAAATACCTGACCTTCAAATAATCTCCTCCAGCCTTTTCTCCTGCTTGACTGGCAGAGTTAAAATATATCAAAATCATCCCAAGTAGCCTGCCTCTTTCTATACAGCATGAGCACACAGACTGGTTCAACACACACCCACATAACAAGACAGAAACTTCAGTGGGCCGTGTGAAGAGAGGGGATAATTTTGGAAACTAGGAGCCTGTGTCATCCCTTTAATGAAATAATAACAGATTTTTTGATTTGCACCCATTTGCAATGTTACTGCTCACAGACAAGCTTCTTGGAGAAGGTGATTCATCAGTCAGCCATCCCATTACAAGCCGCAGAGAAACAAATCACCATGCTGCACACATCATAAAAATGGAAATCAAGGAGGCTGTTCATTAATGCAGATTAGTTTTAAGCTTGGCATAGCTTTGCTCTGCCGAGATTAATACACACACAAGAAATTCTCAGTAGACCTTGAGTCCTTGGTAATATATAGTCGTTATTACTTTGCTGACTAATGAACCTTCAAGCTCAGAAGGAGGAACTTCTGATCATGCATGTTCTCTGCAGATGGACCAGGGATCAGAGTGGCCTGGAGCAGGCTTCCCCATCAGACCCTCTGCCCTCGGCCACAGCAACTCTGGTCCATTTCTGACATCCCTGTACTGGTTTGCCCTTGCCAAAATTAAAGAATTATCTTCTGTTCAAGATCTCCTCAGCTATTTTTCAATCAAGCAGCTGAGCACAAAGTAATCTGATGAGCTTATGTACAAAAGAGTTAATGGCAAAAGATGTTGCAGTGCGTTGCCCCACAACATCGGGACAGAAATACAGAAAGCCTCTTCATCTGAGAGGCTCGTAATCTGAGAGGAACAAAATCTCATAATCTGAGAGGCTGACTAATGCGAGAATTTCAGGTTTTGAGAAAAATCTACGGAGAATTTTCTTTTTCTTTCTTGGTTAATGGGAGGAGCTTTTCAAATACTTCATATCACACCATGCAGGCAGCTGCCTACTGCAATCAGATTAAAGCTGGTTTTGATGTCTAACCTAATTCAAGAGAATAGACCAGCTTGGACCAGCAAGGAAGCCTGCCTCTTTTATTTCTTTCCTTCACTCTTTTTTCCCTCCATTTTTTTTTCTTTTCCTCCTCTCACTCTGCCTCATTTATTTGGTCACAATTCCTCTTTTCAAATGTCACTGTGTTCATGCTTTCTCCCATACAATTTGCATAATAAAACAGAAACATTGGGACTTCCCTGGCAGTCCAGTGGTTAAGATTTCACCTGCCAATGCAGGGGGTATGGGTTTGATACCTGGTCAGGGAGTTAAGATTTACATGCCTAGAGGCCAAAAAACCAAAACAGAAGCAATATTGTAACAAATTCAATAAAGACNTTGAAAAAAATAAGATGTGTATAAGAGACAGGTCCGGTGGTTAAGATTTCACCTGCCAATGCAGGGGGTATGGGTTTGATACCTGGTCAGGGAGTTAAGATTTACATGCCTAGAGGCCAAAAAACCAAAACAGAAGCAATATTGTAACAAATTCAATAAAGACTAAAAATGATCCAACTAAAAGTATACAAACTTTGTTCAGAACAAGATGTGTGCCTTTAATGACAATAATCACAACAAAAAGGGCAATCATTTGCGGGTGTTTCTTAAATAGCAAGCCCTAAAACTGCAATCATCAAATTTTTTTAATGTGCCCCCATTTGAGTAAGTGATTTTTAACCATCCCGCCACTATACGTGTATGATTATTTATAAATTGTGTACATGTGTGACTACTATTATACTATATAAAGGGACTTCCCTGGTGGCTCTAGTACAGTATAAAACATTTTTAAAAATTTAAGATAAAATTAAAATAGGGGTCAACTAACTTTTTCTTAAAGCACAAGATACACTTTGGGCTTTGCATGCCATATGGTCTTCTTTGCAACTACTTAACTCTGCCATTGACAATATGTAAACAAACGGGTACAGCTATATTCAAATAAGATTTTCTTTACAAAGAAAAGTGGTGGGCTGGATTCAGCCATGGGCTGAATATATTTGCCATATTTCTAAACAGAAACATAAATAATAGAAAAACGCCAAATATGTTTTCTCCTATCCACTTGGAGGCCAGTGCCCAAGAAAATGAGAAAGAGTATGATTAGACTTTTCTTCACTCACCAATTTCTGATTACTACTGTAGAATATAATTTGCTTTGTTATTCCTATACACAAAGACAAAGAATACGAAGCATAGCTAGAATGAGATACAAACACTAAGTTCTAGGCTTTGGAAGGAATGATGCTAAAGCTGAAACTCCAGTCCTTTGGCCACCTCCTGCGAAGAGTTGACTCATTGGAAAACACTCTGATTCTAGGAGGGATTGGAGGCAGGAGGAAAACGGGACGGCGGAGGATGAGATGGCTGGATGGCATCACTGACTCGATGGACGTGAGTTTGAGTGAACTCCGGGAGTTGGTGATGGACAGGGAGGCCTGGCATGCTGCGATTCATGGGGTTGCAAAGAGTCAGACACGACTGAGTGACTGAACTGAACTGAACTAAGGCTGAGATCACTTTTAGATAGATAATTTGTTCCACAAATCACATTTCTTACCAACTCTGCAATTCAAATTCATGCTTCAACAAAATGTCAAATTACTATGTGTCTTAGACCTTGGAGGTTCCTGGGACATAATCGAAGACATAGATGTCAGATAGACAATCCCAAGGGACTATTAAATAATGAAAAATAAAACCCCAAGGAAAAACATAAGATGTGTGTATGTATTTATTAAGCTGAGTAAACAAATCTTGTCATCTCGATCTTTAAAAATATTATTGCTGTTCACGTTGTTGTATGGCAGAAACCAACACAACGTTGTAAAGCAATTATCCTCCAATTTAAAACAAAGACATATGTAGATTTCAAATCATGAAAAAAAAAATGTTACTGCTGATGCTATTGTTTTCAATCCATTAATCCTTAAACAGAGATCTTAGAAAGTTTGGACAAATTATTGAAGTCATATGTATTAAGTCCAACTGAAACTGGAAAAAGAAGACCAATCAATGTAACCATTTTTGAATATCAGGCCAGATTCACTGATAATTTTTTTTAATCTTGCTTCACTGGTGTAGAAAATCTTAACACTGCACTGGCATGTTTAGAATGTCAGTGCAATCAACCCTCTCAACATGGAGCCCTCTCTATGACGCTCTTGTAATAACTTCACCAAACAAAATGGAAATGTTACTTTAATCATTTTAGTCAAATTGAATGTGTCAAGGAGAAATACAATGAACAGAGGCAGCACTAACTCAAAAACATGTCTTCAGTCCCAACAATCCCAAGTGAAGCAGAGAAAAGAGATTGCATGCCTTGAGAAGAAGATGCTAGCAATTAGAGAAGCTTGGTTCTAATGCAGTTCAAATGCAATGCATTTCAATGCTCTGAGCGTCATTCTTCCTATTAATATGATAATAATACATGATTTATACAGATATTGGGAGATTAAAATTAAATCACACATATGAAAGTGCCTAACAGAAGGCCAAGCATACAACAGGTGTTCAATAAATAACTTTTTTTCTCCTTATTCCTCCTTTATGTATCAATATTATCATCTCTAAAACAAACACATACACACACACACACACACATATATATAAACCAAATTCAAATGATAACTAACAATATTAAATATATAACTGACAAAGATAAAATGCCTTGAAAATGAACATTTTTCAGCTCATGTAAAATATAGGTACAGTTGAAAATTAACCCAAATTATCTTAATATATACTACCTCCTAAAACTCCACAGAGGATATCTTTTGCTCACCAAAAGGAAAAGAAATCCTCTACATCTCCTTTTCAAAAATATTGCCCCATACTGCAGGAAAGGAGGTCTGAGAAGGAGGGGATATAATATATGTATCATGCATGTGCACTCAGTCATTCAATCGTTTCCGACTCTTTGCAATCCCATGGTCTGTAGCCCACCAGTTTCCTCTGTCTACAGAATTTTTTCCAAGCAAGAATACCAGACTGGATTGCCATTTCCTCCTCCAGGATATCTGCCCACCCCAGGGATCGGACTTGTGTCTCTTGTGTCTCCTGCACTGGCAGGCAGATTCTTTACCACTGCACCGCCTGGCAAGCCCCAGGGTAGTGATACCAGTTCTGAATTCCTTCCTGTGAGCCTAGCACTCAGAGCCACTATACACATAGCTGATTTACTTTGTTGTGCAGCAGAAACTAAAACAGCATTGTAAAGCAACCATACTCCAGTGAAAAATGAAACAATATTAATGTATTGCCTCAGCTTGATGCTAAAAATCACTCCTCGGAACAGGTATGTGCCATGGCTGTGAGCACAGGCTCTTCCTTGTGTCATTTTAGACACCATACAAGGAGAATATTATGCCCAAAGACCACTTTTCTGTAGGCATAGCAATACCAGTCCTGACATACTCAACCCAAACTCAAGTTGAAAAAAATAAAGCAGGGGAGCAAGTCTTTTTCCTTCTCCAATATTCCAGGTATCAGCACAGGCCTCCAAAACTTTTACATGTTTTACCTGAAAGATGTTCTAGGTGGTTATCCATCAGGAAGGCCAAACAACCTGTGTCTTCAAAACCAATTACTATACATAACCTAAAATCTTACCATTGCTGTGCTAATCATGGATAAACTCATCAAATATTTCTGGCTTTCAGCCCTTCAAAGCACATATAGGATTGTACTGCTTACTCTCTCTCTTTAAGGTTGCATATGGCCACATGTCTGACCAACGAGCAGCCCCTGAAAGTCTCAGGTACTCCCAAGACCAGAGGATTTAAATGCCAGTCAGATACTTCCAGAGCTCTTTTTCTCCAAATATGGCTGCTGCTCTGCCAACCAAGGTCAAGATACGGAAGCAGAGCCCCCAACCACTTCATGTAAGATACGATTTAGAGATCACTTGTTAATAGGAGTCTGACAGTTACTTCAACAAAACTAGTCATTGAATTTACCTTAAAGGCAGTTTCTAACTCAACTGTTACCATTAATTAATATATAACCAATTAACAAATTAATATAGGAAAGAGAATATTTTTAAAGAAATGAAACATAGATGCAAACAAAATCATTAACACTCAGTATTCTTGGAAAGCAGGCCAGAGTAAGACAGTATTGGTAATTCCTCTGAGCATATAATGGCCTGAGTGCTGTAATATAGCTACAGTTAATAATTAGTATCATTATAATTGCAAATATTTAATGAGAACTTACAATATATTAACCACTGTGCTAAATGCTTTACAACAAAAATGTATCATTCAATCTTTATAATAACCTTCCGAGATAAAAAGCTATCCCAAATTTTACATGAAAGTGAAAGTCTCCTAGTCATGTCCGACTCTTTGCAACCAGAATACTCCAGGCCAGAACACTGCAATGAGTAGCTGTTCACTTCTCCAAGGGATCTTCCCAACCCAGGGATTAACCCCAGGTCTCCCGCAATGCAGGTGGATTCTTTACCAGCTGAGCCACCACAGAAGCCCAAGAATACTGGAGTGGGTAGCTTTCCCTTCGCCAGTGGATCTTTCCAACCCAGGGGTCTCGAATCAGGGTCTCCTGTTTTGCAGGAGATTCTTTACCAGCTGAGCTACCAGGGAAGCCCCAATTTTACATGGGGAATGAAGAAAGCAACAAAAAGATAAGTCACTTACAAATCTGTCTAAAACCAAACTAGTCTCTCAACAGAAATGGTGATAGATGTGAAGAGACAGATGATAATAAACCAGAAGGAAGGAAGGGAGTGAGGGAGGGAGGAAGATACATGACTGATGGAAAAGCATATGAATTGCCCCTTACTGAGCAATAGTCAATATTTGCATTCCAATTCTTGCCAAAGAACATAACTGCAAATTCTCTATTCTCTGATCCTTAACTCAATGAGAAGAAATCATTTTTCCTGGGAGACTGCCTGCAGAATATGTACTCTACTCCTTCTTTGAGATCAATAGCTCTTAATGATTAAGATGCAGGCATAGACCCTTTTATAAATCTTATGAAACCTATGGACCCTTTCCTAGAAAAAAATATATACACAAAATTTTAGAGGCTTCATAAATGGTCCCTCAAGTCTCACTATGGATTCCTGAGGGAAACCTGGTTACTAAATGCCTTTTTCTAGTGACTGTCCTTGCACCACTGGACTTTGCCTCTGTAAGCACACATTCCCAGTCACATGCTGGGTCCTTGTCTGGTTCCTGCAGGGTTGAGGCTTGATGGAAACAAGCACACTGATTCCTGCATCTTGCAGAAGCTGTGGGTTACTTAGATCCAGATGATGCATTCTCCCCAAAGTGTGTAAGGAGATACAGACAGGAGGATGTCTGGTGAGTGTGGTGATGTCTGCCTTCTAGGGTGAAGTCTAGGAAGGCCAGAGAACACCGTGCTAAACCTCTTGTGCCCCAAGCATGCTGTCTCGAAACATCAGCATAATTACTACATAGGGTTGCAAAACCAACTCACTACTCTTCACTGCCTTAAAATGCTGCCCTTTCAGGGGTCAAATTTCTTCCTGGCTTTGACTTAGCCACCCTGCTCCTCAGTCTAATCTTCCTTGTATTCAACGCTATCAAGTCTAGACACNACTTTTCTTCCAAGGACTAAGCGTCTTCCAATTTCATGGCTGCAGTCACCATCTGCAGTGATTTTGGAGCCCCAAAAAATAAAGTCAGCCACTGTTTCCACTGTTTTCCCATCTACTTCCCATGAAGTGATAGGACCAGATGCCATGATCTTTGTTTTCTGAATGTTGAGCTTTAAGCCAACTTTTTCACTCTCTTCTTTCACTTTCATCAAGAAGCTTTTTAGCTCCTCTTCACTTTCTGCCATATTAGAATTCAATAATGTAAAATTAAGTGTATTTATCTGTGAATATATTCATATTTGGGCTCCTCTGGTGGCTCAGATGGTAAAGAATCCGCCTGCAATGCAGGAGACCCTGTTCTATCCCTGGGCTGGAAATACAAGAAGACTGACGTTGAAAGGATTTCCCAAACCATTTTAACAGTGGTTATCATTGAACTTGTGAGATAAGCTAGTTTTAGTTTCTTTTGCTTTCTCATTCTTATATACTGTTTTAATTTTTACCCAATTAAATATTTCATAAACACACTAGTGTTATTTAAAAAAAAAAACTATACAACTCTGTAAGTTTCAAGTTTTAGAATGTCAAAATCTAAATTCTAATTCATTAAATTAATAGAATAATAACAACAGAAAGCTGAGCACCAAAGAACTGATACTTTTGAACTGTGATATTGGAGAAGACAACTCTTGAGAGTCCTTTGGACTGCAAGGAGATTCAACCTGATTTAAATCAGTCCTGAATATTCACTGGAAGGACTTATGCTGAAGCTGAAACTCCAATACTTTGGCCTCCTGATTCAAAGAGCTGACTCATTTGAAAAGACTCTGATGCTGAGAAAGATGGAAGGAGGAAGAGAAGGGGAAGACAAAGGGTGAGATGAATGGCATCACCGACTCGATGGACATGAGTTCAAGTAAGTTCCAGGAGTTGGTGATGGACAGGGAAGCCTGGCATGCTGCAATCCATGGGGTTGCAAAGAGTCAGACAGGACTGAGTGACTGAACTGAACTGAACTGGAATTTATTGAGCATTTATAATATACACCATACCATCCAAATACATGTATTAACTTATCTTCACAACAAGCTTATTAGGCCGGTATAATTATCATCCAAATCCTACAGTGAGGAAAGTGAAGCATAAAATATTATTTACTTTGGAAAACCAAAGTTATATTTTAGAAATTTTTTTGACAGTTTTGAAACAATATCATAAAACAGAAATAAATGTTTTCCATTCACCCCATTATGTAGAAGAGCCAACTAACCAGGACCTCTTACTCAGTCTTTCATTTACCAAGCAATCTGTTTTTTAGCATGAAGCTTTAACTCTTTTCCACTTTTTAGCTGTGTGCAATCTCCCCACCGTATTTTCTGCCACCTTTAAAGCACAGCTGTGGTTGTATTGGATTATATTAATTTATATGCAGCAGTATCTGCGTAGTTATAAAACTCATCCTTTGCGAAAAACTGCCATGCTGCGACACCCAGAAGGCAAAGGGAACATAATAAATGACTCAAACTTTTAGTGCTTTAAATGGAAAAACAATGCTCAACAAACACAGCAGCCCAACACTCATGCACTTTGTATTTCAAAGCATGCAATGGAAAAGATGTAATTACTACGGTTAATTGGCTCCTGGTAAAATGTCACTGAGAATGAGAACTCATTAATATATCATTTCAATCACTGGAGATGCCAGGTGCTCCTACTCAGGTCTGCTCCATGTTATCAGCCTTGATATCTTTCTCAGGGTTACAGCTCTCTCCGGAGGGGAACATATAAACATCAATTTGTAGACTATGACTTGGAATGCATTCTCTACAATTTCTATGAAAAAAAAAAATACAAATCATCTGGCCAGGTAAACTTCTACATAATTCAAGGAGATCCACATGAAATTTCTGTCTAAAAGCCTGACCTTTACACATCAAGCAGGTACTTGAGTCTGATAGATATAAACGCAGATGAGTCAAAAGATACTCTCTCCGGTCTGTCTTTATTAATGTTATTTTGGATTTTTTTTTTCAACTGATCCGATTAAAAAGAAAGCTCAAGACATCAGGATTTTTCACAGGTCATGTTTCCACGTCAGAAATTTTAATTGACCCTAGCGATTTAAATAGTTAGGGAAAGTCCTAAATGTATTCCACCAATTTTTTTCACGATTTTATATATGTATTTTTAATCAGAGTATAATTGCTTTACAATGCTGTATTGGTTGTCTCTTCTGCTCTCATGTATTTCAATAGAATTATAACTTCCAAATCTCCAAACAGTGAAAGTTGAAATGGCAATGAAAATTAGGATGTGAAAATAATAAAAGAGAAGAGGAGAAAGAGAAGAAGGTGGGGGGCTGGTGGAAAAGTGGAGGAAGGGAGGGAGGAGGAAGAGGAAGAGAAGGAAACGGCAGTGGTGATGATGGCAGTGGAGAAAACGGTGCTGGGGATGGAGACGTTGGTGTCAGTGGTAAGGAAATGATGGGTGTGCGCTTCTAGGTTCTCAACATGTTGTTGCTGTTGTCAGTCACCATATCATGTCCAACTCTTTGTGACCCCATGGACTGTAGACTGCCAGGCTCTTCTGTCCATGGGATTCTCCAGGCAAGAACAATGGAGTGGGTTGCCATTTTCTTCTCCAGGGGATCTTCCCAACCTGGGATCGAACCCACGTCTCCTGAATTGGCGGTTCATTTCTTTGCCATTGAGTCACCTGGGAAGTCCAGGTTTTTAACCTACTTGAGTACATTAAAAGACAATCATGGAAGCTGAAAAGAGAAACTAGATTATACATTAGATATTTCTCCATTTTACTTTTTAGTTTAGTTGTTAGTTACAGCAACCAGTCTCTACATCACCTTCTGTAAGAGAGACTTCTAATAATTCCCAACTTGTCCATGCAGGTGGTGGTGGTGGGGCAGTTAGCCAAATATATTTGTCCTCAGAGGAAAGGAAGGGGTTTTCTCAGCAAAACAGTGAAACTGTCTCTATGCTGAAAAGTTCATTCCTGAAAAACACTTGTGCTTTTCACACAAATAAATATTATTAACATGGAATACGGATTTTAAATTTTAAGCAACAAAACTCAGATTACAAAATAGAATATACAACGGGAGTCATTTTGTTTGGAGATAATGACATCAATATATAGTTAACTCTGGATTATAAAATTATACACAGTTGTATTTTCTTGGAGTTTTTTGCTTTCTGTATTTTTTCAAAACTTTTTTCAATGAGTATGCAATATTTTTGTGATGAGAAAAAATATATTTTTTCAAGCTTATGCAAAGAAAGAAGATATATCTTCTGGTTGTGGGTAGAATACTAAAACTGTCAATGCAATGCTTACATGGAGAAGGCAATGAAACCTGAAAATACAGACTTGACCTCTGCTAGGACTGAACTCACAACAACAAAGGTGCTCCCAGGGAAAAAAGAGAGAGAGATATATAACATGAAGTGTTGAAGAGGAAACAACTCTAAGGATCAGGGAGAGGTGTCTGAAGGAGACAGAGTTCATTTCAGCCCAGCAAATTCTTATTTATCACCTGCCCTGTACAAGCACTGAGCATCACAGTAAGATAGAGAATGAGAACCATGTGGAATCTGTGGTCCAGCAGGAGAGTGAGAAATGGGAATGAATGAATACAGGGCATCCAGGAGAGTTCTCTGTGGACATGGGCACTGACTTCCTGCAACCCCAGAGGAGGGGTTTGGAAGTAGATAAGAGATGTGGATATAAAAGAGGGTGAAATTAAAAGAGAGGAATAGGAGAGAGGGAGTGTTCCAGGCACAGGAAAGCACTAACACAGACACATCAGTGGGATTTCCCTGGAGGTCCAGTGGTTAAAATTCTGTTTCCACTGCAGGGGGCTTGGGTCCAATCCCTGGTTGGCAAACTAAGATCCCACATGCCATGTGGCCTGGCCCCCAAAATAATAATAATAATAAAATAAAATGCACATTGGTGACCAGCAAGGCAAGCTTATGCAGGAGCACATAGAATGGAGTATGGGATGTATGAAAGGTTGCTGGAAGAATGAGTGAGGTTGATGAGGCCATCCCCACATATCAGACTAGGAATATTGGAATTTAACACATTGGGATGAAAATCCACAAATGGGTTTTAAGTGGGTCAAACACTGCTGAGCTCTTAGAAAAGTTTTTAAGAAAACTCCTTACCCTTTTGCATTCCTGAAATGGTTTCCCAGAAAGAACCACTCTCCTAACCACATGATTTAAGATGGACTTGCTATCCACTCTTTGGGGTGATTCCCAGACCATGGGTGCCTCCCCTGTTTACCCATGATGAGACCAAACACAATTTTCCCCTTTTGTTGGACTGTTGACAAGGTATAATACTGTCTGTATTAGATTACCATGTGTATGAGTCCCAAGTTGCTTCACCATGTGGACTGTAGCTCACCAGGCTCATGGAATGGGTTACCATGCCCTCCTCTAGGGGATCTACCCAACCCAGGAATCAAACACACGTCTCCTACAGCTCCTGCATTGCAGGTGGATTCTTTATCGTTAAGCCACAAGAGAAGCCATGATTCCTAGAGTGGCCCTAACTCAGTACCACAAACGGGGTGGCTCTAAACAGCAGATATTTATTCTGAAAGTAGAAGCCTGAAATCAAGGTGTTGGCAAGGACTTGCTCTTGCAGGAATGGAGGGAGGAGAAATCCCTGGTGGTCCAGTGGTTAGGACTCTGTGCTTCCCCTGCAGGACTGCATCCTGATCCTTTCCATACTGATCAACGGCTTCCGGGGTAGCTCAAATGGTAAAGAATCTGCCTGCAATGCAGGGGACCTGAGTTCAATCCCTGGATTAGGAAGATTCCCTGGAGAAAGGAATGGCTACCTACTCTAGTATTCTTGCCTCGAGAATCCCATAGACAGAGGAACCTGCTGGGCTACTATCCATGGGGTCGCAGAGTCAGACACGCCTCAGTGACTAACACACACACACACACATACATGGAACTAAAATCCTGCATGGTGCGCTGTGAGGCCAAAAAAGGAAAGAAAGAAAAAAAAAAAAGACTGTAGGGAGAACCTGTTCTGAGCTTTCTCTGTCTGCCTCTGGTGTGATGGTCACTGTATCGCCCCAACCCCCGCCTCCGTCATCACATGGCTTTCTCCTCCTCCCTGCGTGTTTCTATCTTCACCTCCTCACAGAAGGATACCGGTCATATTACATTAAGGCCCACCTTAATGACATCTTGGGTTTCCCTGGTGGCTCATACTGTAATGAATCTGCCTACAAGCAGGAGACTCAGGTTCAATCCCTAGGTAGGAAAGATCCCCTGGAGAAGAAAATGGCAACCCACTCCAGTATTCCTGTCTGGAGAATTCCATGGACAAAGGATCCTGGCATGCCACAGTCCATAGGGTCAGAAAGATGGACAAGGCTGAGCGACTCACACTCAATGACATCCTAACTTGATGACATCAGCAGAGATCTTATTTTCAAATAAGGTCACATTCACAAATACTGGGAGTTAGCAGGAGAGGGAGAATTCAGTGCATAACACAGACCCTCCAACTTCCTGTTCTTTATCTCATGAAGGATTAAAGCTGTTTGTTCCCCTGGACCCCTGGATGCAGCTAGCCATTTCCCATGCAGATAACTATCTGAGGCTTCACAAAAAAACCTCAACTACGAAGCACCCCATCTGCAATGTACTTTACCCCTCCCTGTGAAGAGTCACTTGGCAATTCCAGTGGATCTTCAGATTTGGGGCATTCTCTCTACTGTGGCAGGCTGGATACATTCATCTCCTTGCTTGTTCCGTTTTTGTCTTTGACAGTGGGTAAAGTGTCATAGCCAAATTCTCTCATGTATTTTTTAAGTCATTTAACAAAATTTATTTATTTATTATTTATTTGTTTGTGCTTCATTTCCGCACACAGGATCTTTGATCTTTGTTGCAGCACATGGGATATAGTTCCCTGACCAGGGATCAAACCCAGGTCCCTGACATTAGGAGTCTGGAGTCTGACCACCAGTGAAGTTCCCTTCATGTATTTTGAGTAACAACTGCCAGGTGGGCCATGGCAGTGAGAGCTGATGGTAGATGCTTGGTGGCACATACCCTAGAGAAGACCATGGTGCTCAACTGAATCCTGCCCCAGGACCGCTACACTCACTCACTCACACCCTCTTGCTGAGAACATCAACTGCTGAGCAGGTGGTCTCAGGGACAGCTGAAGCAAGTCTCTGGCTGGGAATTGTCTCAGTCTATTCACTATTTGTGGGGCTTCCCTGGTGGCTCAGAGGGTAAAGTGTCTGCCTGCAATGTGGGAGACTTGGGTTCAATCCCTGGGTCTGGAAGATCCCCTGGAGAAGAAAATGGCAACCCACTCAAGTATTCTTGCCTGGAAAATCCCATGGACGGAAAAGCCTGGTAGGCTACAGTCCATGAGGTAGCAAAGAGTCAGATATGACTGAGCGACTTCACTTTCGCTATTTGTACTTCAAAGACTAAATGGACTAATATATTTGTGGTTTCTCACTTCTAACTATAGGAATCTTCCTTCCACTCCAGCAAATACACAAAGGGAGCCAGGTATGGGGTTGCCTCTCTGTGTGTCTTTGTGTTGCAAGAAGCATAAGCTGGGAGGCACCCAGGAGCTAACACTCCCTTTCCCCATCTAGACTGTTGTGTACAAGACCCATGGTTCATTGAAGCAATTAGGATGAATGGCCCCAAGGCGATGGAGTGGGGCTGAGCAGAGGGTAGGGAAGCAGCTATTTCAAAAGCAGCTGAAAATAGAACTACCATATGAACCAGCACTCCCACTCCTGGGCACATACCTGGAGAAAACCATAATTCAACACCAGTGTTCACTGAACACTATTTACAATAGTCAGGACATGAAAAACAACTTAAATGTCCAAAAACAGAAGAATGGATAAAGAAGATGTGGCACATATATACAACAGGATATTACTCAGTCATAAAGAGGGACAAAATTGGGTCACTTGTAGAGACATGGATGGACCTAGGGAGTGTCATACAGAGTGAAGTAAGTCAGAAAGAGAAACATTAGTATAATTTATTAACACACAAATCTGAAACCCAGAAAAATGATATAGATGACTGTATTTGCAAAGCAGAAGTAGAGATGCAGATGTAGAGAACAAGCATATGGATACCAAGTGAGGAAGGAGGCGGTGGAACTATTTGGAGATTAGGATTGACATTGATGTCTTTGAACTGTGGTGCTGGAGAAGACTCTTAAGAGTCCCTTGGACTGAAAGTAGATCCAATCAGTCCATCCTAAAGGAGATCAGTCCTGGGTATTCATTGGAAGGACTGATGGTAAAGTTGAAGTTCCAATACTTTGGCCAACTGATGCAAAGAACTGACTCACTGGAAAACACCCTGATGCTGGGAAAGGCAGGAGGAGAAAAGGACGGCAGAGGACGAGATGGTTGGATGGCATCACCGACTCAATGGACATGGGCTTGGGTGGACTTCAGGAGTTGATGATGGACAGGGAGACCTGGCGTGCTGCAGTTAATGGGGTCGCAAAGAGTCAGACACGACTGAGCAACTGAACTGAACTGGTATATATTATTGACATTATGCATAAAATAAATAACAAATGAGAACCTACTGTATAGCATAGGGAACACCACTCAATGCTCTGTGGTGACCTGAATGGGAAGGAAATCCAGAAAAAGAGAAGGTATATGTATATGTATAGCAGATTTATGGACTTCCCTGATGGCTCAGAAGGTAAACAAAATGACTGCAATGCAGGAGACCCAAGTTGATCCGTAGGTGGGGAAGATCCCCTGGAGAAGGAAATGGCTACTCAGTGCAGCATTCTTGCCTGGAAAATTCCATGGACAGAGGAGACTGGTGGGCTACAGTCTATGGGGTTCCAGAGTTGAATATGACTGAGCAACTAACACTTTCACTTTTCATAGCTGATTTTCATATACTTTGCTGTATAGCAGAAACTAACACAACATCGTAAAGCAAACATACTCCAAAAAAAAATTAACTAAAAAAAAAAAAAAANGAATGGATAAAGAAGATGTGGCACATATATACAACAGGATATTACTCAGTCATAAAGAGGGACAAAATTGGGTCACTTGTAGAGACATGGATGGACCTAGGGAGTGTCATACAGAGTGAAGTAAGTCAGAAAGAGAAACATTAGTATAATTTATTAACACACAAATCTGAAACCCAGAAAAATGATATAGATGACTGTATTTGCAAAGCAGAAGTAGAGATGCAGATGTAGAGAACAAGCATATGGATACCAAGTGAGGAAGGAGGCGGTGGAACTATTGGGAGATTAGGATTGACATTGATGTCTTTGAACTGTGGTGCTGGAGAAGACTCTTAAGAGTCCCTTGGACTGAAAGTAGATCCAATCAGTCCATCCTAAAGGAGATCAGTCCTGGGTATTCATTGGAAGGACTGATGGTAAAGTTGAAGTTCCAATACTTTGGCCAACTGATGCAAAGAACTGACTCACTGGAAAACACCCTGATGCTGGGAAAGGCAGGAGGAGAAAAGGACGGCAGAGGACGAGATGGTTGGATGGCATCACCGACTCAATGGACATAGGCTTGGGTGGACTTCAGGAGTTGATGATGGACAGGGAGCCCTGGCGTGCTGCAGTTAATGGGGTCGCAAAGAGTCAGACACGACTGAGCAACTGAACTGAACTGGTATATATTATTGACATTATGCATAAAATAAATAACAAATGAGAACCTACTGTATAGCATAGGGAACACCACTCAATGCTCTGTGGTGACCTGAATGGGAAGGAAATCCAGAAAAAGAGAAGGTATATGTATATGTATAGCAGATTTATGGACTTCCCTGATGGCTCAGAAGGTAAACAAAATGACTGCAATGCAGGAGACCCAAGTTGATCCGTAGGTGGGGAAGATCCCCTGGAGAAGGAAATGGCTACTCAGTGCAGCATTCTTGCCTGGAAAATTCCATGGACAGAGGAGACTGGTGGGCTACAGTCTATGGGGTTCCAGAGTTGAATATGACTGAGCAACTAACACTTTCACTTTTCATAGCTGATTTTCATATACTTTGCTGTATAGCAGAAACTAACACAACATCGTAAAGCAAACATACTCCAAAAAAAAATTAACAAAAAAAAAAAAAAAAAATGCAGCTGGTATCTCTTTCCAAAAGAGCCTGGAAAGGAAACAAGGTTTTGCAGCCCCTTAAGAAATTTCAGAGTTGGCTCAGGGTTACTGAAGAGATCAAGCATTAAGAGAGGCAGCTTTGCTAACAGCAGGCAAAGGTGGCATACAAATGCTTAATGGGGAACCAGGAATGCAACCCACTTTGAAATGGACCATGTGAGTGTGAACAGTGAGGATCTCAAGTCATCCTAATGATGGGATTAGACCATCCTAATAACTGCATGGACAAGAGACCCTGTTGCCATCCCCGCTGCCCTGACCTTGTGTGCATGCATGGAAATGGAGCGACATTGCAAAGAGGACTGAGATATGATCCCTCACTCCTTAAAGAGTTAAAACTCTAAGTCAGAATAAATTTGGCTTGTAAAAACAAGACATTTCTTGCCCCCTGAGAGTGTGAATCAAAATTTTAACTCCTATAGAGGCAAATCCAGGTCAGCCAGATAGCAGTATATAAATAAGACAGCCACCAATTGCTTCTTTTTGCAGTGGTAACCCCTAAGCTCCAGCTCAAAGATCATGATTAAAATTCTCTGGAAATTTGCTCTCCAGGGAACCACAGTGGGTCACCTCTCCCAATGCCCTGCCCACAAAAACATGCCTCCTCTCTCCTCCTTGCTCCTCACTTGTTTTGTGAACAAGACATTAACTACCATGTCTGGGTCTGAGATGACTGAAGTCCAGTTACACTAATATAGGCTCAGGGAGTCTTTCCTGCTGACACTGGCAATGGGGAAAAGGACGGAGTGGCTCTCTTTTCAGAAAGGCCATCATGAGAATGTTATGAACGCACTCTCAAACGCATGGGACGACAACAGATCGATTAGCACGTGTCGGGGAGAAATGTTGGTTAGCAGCTAAAAAGGAGGAGGAGGCAGTTCAGAGGAAATGAGCTCTTCCCAGGACACAGGCTTGAGTAGTGGGCTAGTTCTTCTGCTAGGTTTAATGGCTTTGACTCCTTCTTCTGCTAATCCTCTCAAAAACACTCACATTCTATGTCAAGGCTTTCACGGTGGGTGCCTGTCTTTTTCACATCCTTGTCACCTGCTGCCCGCCACCAGCCCAAGTCACGGAGACACTTCAGGCTCCCCCTGCCCCTCCGTCTTCCTGAATGCCAGTTCCTGGTGCCTCCATCTCTCTGTAATTGGTGGGGCACCCTTGTGGGTTGCCAGGGGAGACACCCTTGGACAGAGCCTTACGTTATCTCTTTCTCGTGGCCCTGGAAGCATCTTAGGACAGCAGCTCCCACTCTGTCCAGCCACTCTGTTATAAGAAGAGTCTCATCTGAATCATTTCAGCTCACCTTTCAGGAACTGGAAAGTCCTGCCCCGTGTAAAACAAAGTCCCATCTCTCGTGCAGTGGAAAGTCATTCCCCTTCTCCCAGCTAAGGCCTGAACTGTGGTCAGAGAGAGAAAGCACCTGGTTGTCCTTTCACTCTCCCTTCCCACCCTCCATCCCTCTCCTGGTCCCATCCCCTCCTTGAGAGCTGGGTTCAGAAGGTAGCCTAAGAGAAAGGAAGAGGATATTCTGACATCAGTAGGGCTACTCCTCTTCACCAGCAACAGCCTCGATGTGTCGGAGGTCCCCACTGTGGCTGCCTGATCCCAGGGAGGCCCTCCAAGAAGGAAGAACTCCCCAGTGACTTTCTGTAATTTCCTTCCTCTCACTTCTTGCCTTTTCATTCACCCCATAGCTTTTCATGGCTGAGAGTCCTCCTTTGGCCAAGCACCCTCTTCGACCAGATGCTCTGTCCCACAGCATGCACTTGGTCCACAGGAAACTCACCCATCCTTGGCCGGCTAAGCAGCACAGATGCAGGCAGCCCACAGCCCTGACATCACAGACTGGTCCTACCCACCCCCACCTTCCAGATGTCCCCTGCAAGCAGCAGGTATCAGTCTATATGCTCACAATGCCTTTTCCCATCCAAGGTCTTGGCCATGTTCTCCCATTCCTCTCCTCCATGCTCTGTTCTAGGGGCACTTCCAGAGCAGGTCCACAGCTTCAACAGCTCAAGCATCAAGTGTAGGTAGGCTGCCGGGTTCTTCTCTCTTGTCTTGAAGGACAAGTGGGGACATCCCATCCTCCTTCCCCACGTGAGAGAGAAAACACCCACCACTTTCATTAGGCAGACCATCTACTAAACATCCCAGCAAGATCTTCCTTTCCCATTTATAATCTTCCACTTTTATAAACTGGTGGGAGGATGTGGGAAGCACAGAAGTATGGCAGTGAGGATCACAGCATGACCCGGCCCCCTCTGATGAAGCCCTGTCTAAGTCTGGCAGCTCCTTGGCCAGATTTGCAGACTGTGGGAGTAACTAGGTCATGTTGTTTCAGCTTTGAGGCATCTGTAGAAAATCTGAAACAACAAGGAAAGTTTTGCATGTGATCCTGCCACATATTCATCTTCCTGATCCTTCAAAGCCCTGTGCCAGCCCTCAGTCCTTCCAAGAAACCTTTCTGCTCTGACAACTCCAGCCTTCACCAAGAGTTCCATTTTCTGGGCATTCAGCGCACTTAATGTCAGAACAACACATCTTGATAAGTAAATATATTCTGTCTCATGTCAGGCTCTTGTTCTTCCATCTCGGTCCCAATAGCGTGGCAGACTTTTTGAAGGTAGAGACTGTGCTTTCTACTTATTTTGTATCCCCTGTGGCTTTTACCACTTTGCTGCCGACATGAAGGTGTTCAATACATATTTGAAGTGAGTTGAATTGAATTTTTAATCAGGCACACACTGGATGGAGAGGGGTGTGCAGTGCACAAAGCGGAAAGCAAGATTGCACACAACATTTCTTCCTGAAATTTAGGTGTTGTAAAACTGAACAGGAACATTGTAAAAATAACATATGCTACTGCTCGCTGGAGTTGGATAATGTTGTTTATACATCTCGGAGAATAATAACCTGGGCTCAGGATGCAGTGTATTGGAATCATTTGCATGGGGAGCCCTGGACTCTGAGAATCTGAGAGGAAAATGATGGAGGGAGCTGGGATCCGGGTTCCTCACCACCTCATCTTAAAACTGCTCCCACCCAGAAGGTTTAGCAGCTGGACAAGAAGTGGCAGAGATTCAGATATGGCAGGAAATCTCTGTGAGACCAGGTTCCGAGGGCTACACAGGCATGCCCTCTTCTCTTTTCTCTTCTCCTGCCCTTCCTTCTCCTCTCTTTTCTCTCTCCCTTACACACATTCACACTCAGAGGTTTGCACACACTCACAGAGCACCAGGAGGAAGTCACCTGCCAAAATGCAAGTTAATAATAGGGCCTGAACTAATTCCTCTCTTTCCTAATTTTTGCACAGTTTCTCCATCAACAGGGAATTTTTTTCAAGAAAGACTGTGATACTGTTCAACCCATCCAAGTATGCTTCAATACTTCCAACTTTAATCTGTCTACCTCAGGTTAGTAAAAGAACCTAAGGTCTTGAACTCTACCCACTAACAAATTCAGAAAAATTTTCATAATATTGACAGCCAACATGACATGATTGAAGCCCCACAGGCAAGAGCTAAAAATCCAGATTTAAGGCAATTTACCCCCATTTCCTATATAGCCATGGGAATGCTAAGGTGTGTGCTGTCATTGGCTTCTGAAGCTGGCGAAGTTCAGGGTCCTCAGCCCCACAGGCATGCCACCTTTTCCTTGTAACCAAGATCACATCTGCATTTCATCTGCTCCTCTGCTTTCCCATCCCTGCCAAGTGACAGTGGCTATGCTGTCCTAGACCTACTGGAATAAGAGGTCTTCCCAACATTTCCCCTATCTCCCTTCCCCAAGTTCTCCCAAGATTTCAAGTTACTTTGCAGTGCTAATGATACAGTATGAAACTAAACAGCTCCTAAGTAAATTAATTTAGCAGCTCTTGTGAAGGATATCAGCCCTGGGATTTCTTTGGAAGGAATGATGCTAAAGCTGAAACTTAGGCCCCCTCATCGAAGAGTTGACTCATTGGAAAAGACTCTGATGCTGGGAGGGATTGGGGGCAGGAGGAAAAGGGGACGACCGAGGATGAGATGGCTGGATGGCATCACTGACTCGATGGACGCGAGTCTGAGTGAACTCCGGGAGTTGGTGATGGACAGGGAGGCCTGGNACGTGAGTTTGAGTGAACTCTGGGAGTTGGTGATGGACTGGGAGGCCTGGCGTGCTGCATTCATGGGGTCGCAAAGAGTCAGACACGACTGAGAGACTGAACTGAACTGATAGCCAATTATCTCTCTTTGAGATTAAAGCTGATCTCAAAGATGCCACTTTCTTACTACCCATCAGCTTTCTCCTGGCTTCCCCTCTGTTCTCACCACCTAGATCACATGGCCCATAATTATAAGAACTCCTCTAAAAATACTCTTAACTCCCTTGCTCTTCCATTTCTCCATAGAAAGTGCCCTACAAAATTTGCTTTTTTCTAAGCCCTCACTTCATGGGAACACAGCTAAGAGAAAAATCTCATCAATCATCTGTTTTCACTTTAAATTTATGATCCCTCTTCTCAAATGAACCCCTCCCCCTCACCTTCCCCTTACCAAACCCCTGATGTCCAATTATCTGTTCTCCCTCTCTGTAATTTTGTCATTTCTAGAATGTTATATAAATGGAATCATGCAGTATGTAACCATTTTGAGATTGGCTTTTGGCTTAGTTTTTTTCACTCAGCATAATGCAGAACATCCATTCTACTCTATTCTGAATATGCTTTCTCTTTGTCTAAGTGATGATCTCATATCTTTATGTTTACATGCTCATATCTTTATTAACTCATATCTTTACATGCTTCAGTTGTGTCTGACTCTTTGTGACACTGTGGACTGTAGCCCGCCAGGCTCCTCTGCCCAAGGGGTTCTTCAGGCAAGAATACTGGAGTGGGTTGCCATGCTCTCCTCTTGTATCTTTAATATCTCTCCTCATGCCTCCTATATGCTCTTTTCCGCCCTCATTCTCTATTAGCAATCTTACTGCAGGATCACTGAGAAAAACAATACATAGGGAAATATCCTGTCCGATTATTAAAGGAGGTAATTTATAGTGAAGAACATTAGCACAGGACCTGCCATATAAAACCACAATACAGATGGTAGGTTTTATTAATGTCATTATTGTCTTTCTCATTGGAAAAGACCCTGATGCTGGGAAAGATTGAAGGTGGGAGAAGAAGGGGACAACAGAGGATGAGACGGTTGGATGGCATCACCGACTCGATGGACGTGAGTTTGAGCAAGCTCAGGGAGGTGGTGATGGACAGGGAAGCCTGGCATGCTGCAGTCCACGGGGTCACAAAGAGTCAGACATGACTTTAGCAACTGAACTGAACTGATTGTCTTACTACTGCCAAATATATCCTCAAACCCATGTATCCTTCCTGAAACCTGTGTATTTCTACAGTTGCTGGGAATGGGAAAGATGTTGTCTGGACAAGTCTTAATCTGGACAATAAAAATTAGTTTTCAGGGAATAAAAACAATCCACAGTAGGACAACTTTAGGAGTATAGAAATTGATTATTCAGGAACCAAAGTGATAACCTATAGTGCAAACTAGCTGACATGACTTCTCAGAAGCCCTCTCAGTTAAAAACAGTAAAGGTTCATTAAAGTAGTTGAGTAGAAACTGGTCATTTGTACTTCCTAATGCTTTGCTAACAACTTGAAATATGTCAAACGCTGGGAGTTACTAAACTGCAATTTATTTTTTTTAATGAAGCCAAAACATAATTTATGAATTAACATATGACAGTCATATGGACCAGGTAATCTTTCTTTTTTTGAATGATTCTTTAATTTTATAGCCCTTAACAATTTTTGAAGTTTCACACACACGATTTCATATAATCACATAGTAACACTCTCCGTACCAACTCCCCCACCCCCGTACTGCTCCTCCTCCCTTCCCTCTCCCCATGGGTAATTACGAATTTGTTCTATCTGTGAGTCTGCTTTTTTTTTTTCGTTTAATTCTAAAGTGCACTTTAATTATGCACCAGATACCCTAAGTGGAGATTTGTCATTATACTTAGAGGGACTCCATAACAACTAACTTTTATGAAGTAAAAAAAAATCTTTAAAGGAGATGCTAACGACAGCCAACTTTATTTTCTTTGGAAAAGCTCTAGTTAATAAACTCACTGACGTTGGTTCCTCAGCTACATCTGAGATGATCAATGACTCGCATTTTTAAAATATTCATATTTTCCCCTAAGTTAAAAGTGTGCAGAATTTTCTGTGAATTTGTAATAATTGTAGGGGGAGTGATGAATATAAAATAAGGTATTTTATTTATAGTCCACGTGTAAGTATTTTCATAGAACAGTCAGCACATCAGACTCAAAAATAAGTTACTTCTAGTTTTTGTGAGAATTTTAAACAGTTAAAAATGACAGAGTCCACACCGACATAAAATAAATTTTAGAATACCAAATTGACTTATACAATAATTCAATTTTTATTGGAACCAGTAATAATGCTGAGAGAACCTTCTGTTTACATATAAAATGTTTTGAGTTCTAATTTTAGTTTGGACAGAAACCAATATACGTATAAGTCTCATCAAGGAACAGAATAATGGAATTGCAGGAGAGATTACAAGAGATCAAAACTCCCTAGCATTATCTCTTTCTAGCAATCTAATCAATGAAATTAACTAGCAGAATCATTTACGGTAACTCCTAGCTGGGTGACCTTGGAAGATTTACTAAATCTTCAAGCTTCAGGCTTTCTCCAAGACTCTAATAGTAAATGTACCAAATCCAAATGGTTGAGTGAGAATTAAATGAGATAATGCATATAAAGAACCCAGAGTACAGTGTTTAATAAATATTACTAGCTATTATTATCATGAATGCCATATATCAAATAATTATTTTAACATTCCAGATAGTTGCACTTAGACCAGAGGAGCTAAATAGGCATGAAAAGGAACACACCAACCTTGGTTTGAGGCCCAGAAACAAAGGATGAGCTTCTGGATGACCTAGAGCACCTGAATACTACATGGACCCCTTGAAACAGCTGAGGGCCACGAGGCCCATGCTGAGCAAACTCCCATTTATGCAGTATGAAAGGATGAACTTTCCACCTCACAACTGTCAATGAAAGGAAACTACAGCATTTAAACTTAAAAAATTAATCTTTGAAGGAAAAAGTGAATATACCTGGGTTAATAATTAGCAATTAATGGCCCAACTCATGTTGCGCTCTTAAAGTAGTGAAAAATAAAACTCGGTTAGTTTGAAACTGTCACCTAATCAACACAAACATGGATTTGTGTTTCGTTCTGCTGTGAACTACTGGGAAAAGTCACATCATTTATACCTCCTCACTAGACTATTTTTTAAAATGCACGGCCAGAACTGACAATTGAAAAACTATCATATTATCTTGGATCTATTGAACTTCTAGATATTTATTTTCTGAACTGTTACACAGAATAGATAAATACACATGAATCATATCTTTTCATAATTTTTCATATTTGGTAGAAGTGACCTGGAATTCTCAATTCATTGCATAATTATTAAATACCTCATTACTTTACTCGATTCATCTCTAGTTCCTTTTCAGTATCCTCGAAAGTTGTTTTCAGTAGTTCTGAAAATTGGAAGTGAAAGTTTCCTTTATTAAAAGTTCATATTGGAAAATCCCTTGTGTAACAGCAATTAAAGTTTATTAGTTTTGGTTTCTAGAAGCTGGGAGTCCCCACAGAGCTTTCCCTATGGTGACTTGACATGGACTACGAATTCAACAAATAACACTACGGTCAGTTAAAAGACCAATTATTAATATATTGAGAACACATATAAAAAATGACAGAACTTGATGATATACGATGGTGGATAGTAAACAGCTTCTCATAGCCCAAGCTCCAAAATGGAAAACACTGCATATCCTTTGGCTGGGCCCATAAATTTCGAGCAACTTGTTGTGACAGACACTGGTATGAAATGATTCTAGACTAATAGGAAAGTGAATCAAGTTTATAAGGCTTCTTGGTCTTCATGGCTCTATCAGCAGATCTCAGGACAGGGGGAACTGGGTACCTTTAACATGATCTCAGGTCTAGGAAGGGGAAAAAGAGTTGGGAAATTCAGTATGAATTTTGAGACAGCTCCACAGACCTGAAATACATTCTACATTATAAGTCAGAGTGTCTACAGCAGATGTTATCCATTACCCACCTGTATCCCCAGCCCATATCATTTTAGTATACATTGTCCTGATTTTCAACTGCCAGATTCAGGATTTCTTTGCATAAATGGCTTTCTTTGACAACTAGAGTCACTTGGACTGTGTGGGTAAGGAGAAGTACTATCTCTGGAGGGCAGTCTTGAACTAGTCACCGAGGATGCTGGTGCATAAACACCTCAGTTCTCTCCTCCCTATGCTGGTAGAAGTCTGTGGCATATTCCCAAACCTTTTCCCAGAGCTCCTCAGTGCAATCAAATTTCAGTGACTCAGAGTGGTAACTTGCTTAATAGCATACTATACTGGTTTCTTTCCCTCCCTCTCACATTTCTCCATTCCCCAACTGGTATTTCCTGGAATCACCTCTCAAATAAATGGCTTGTATTTGAATACTTGTGTTAGGTTTGCTTCTGGAGAAACACAAACTAAGACTGTCCCCAAATAATTTCTCTTCTTCTTTTCTTTCTTTATAGTTCTCTGATATCCTAAATACTGTCTCTACTGGCCTGTACTTTAGTGACACATATCGCTTCATAAATATCCCTCTTCAATAGGTTTACAGATAGAAAAACAATCAAAAGCAAACACCTGAACTCCTCCCCACTTATTTTTTATTAAAAAAATCATTTAGCAGAAGCAGCTCTTTCACACCTTCTCACGCCTACTTGCCTTCTTATAGTTGTAGTCAACGTATAGCTACTGAAGACTATCACTCAAACCACATATCTGAAGGGAGAATCAAGCATCCTTCTTTCCTATCTCTAACCTTAGGGAAAAAGAATATTCTTTGGATACTGAGTATCCTCTGAAATCATTTTGAACACATACCAATCATTCTACAAGGCTTGTTGTCCAACATGGGAGGCACAAGCCACATGCTGCCATTGAGTACTTGTAATGTACCTAACATGGTTGAATTTCTAATGTTCATGAATTTGAATTTGAATTTAAAACCATTCAGTTCAGTTCAGTCGCTCAGTCATGTCCGACTCTTTGCGACCCCATGAATTGCAGCATGCCAGGCCTCCCTGTCCATCACCAACTCCCAGAGTTCACTCAAACTCATGTCCATAGAGTCAGTGATGCCATCCAGCCATCTCATCCTCGGTCGCCCCCTTCTCCTCCTGCCCCCAATCCCTCCCAGCATCAGAGTCTTTTCCAATGAGTCAACTCTTTGCATGACGTGGCCAAAGTACTGGAGTTTCAGCTTTAGCATCATTCCTTCCAATGAACACCCAGGACTGATCTCCTTTAGGATGGACTGGTTGGATCTCCTTGCAGTCCAAGGGACTCTTAAGAGTCTTCTCCAACACCACAGTTCNCTCCTCCAGGGGATCTTCCAGCCCCAGGGATCGAACCTGAAGCTCATTAAAACCTAAAAAACAGCCTGGACAAAGGCTTTCTACCATCAGCTCAGATTTGATACAAGCACAGGTCGAAACAACTCACTCCAGTATTCTTGCCTGGAGAATTCCACGGACAGAGGAGCCTAGCAGGCTACAGTCCATACAGTCCATGGGGTCACAAAGAGTTGGACATGAATGGGCAACTAACACTTTCACTGTCACTTTTCAGATCAAAAATCTGGCCACCAGGACCTGTGTTTTATGAATGACGAGTCAGTGGCACAGTCTTGACTGTGAATGAGGGATTTCACCACAGCGCCACTAAGGAGGATTAGAAAGAATGTGATGTCTTGTAGGTTGTCCCCTTCTCTCTCTTTTGCACCCTCTTATACATTCTAGAATTCCTTGGAAGCTTCTCTCTGTGCTGCATCCACAGACACTATCTTCATATTGCTCGTCCACATCAAAGGGCTCTGTGCCCTGAACCACCTATCCAGGATGGGAGTTTGAAGATGGTGCTGCAAGAACAAGCTCGCCCCAGGAACAATTCCATGCCATGGAGATGGCAGCACCATCTGGCAGGAAGCTTTTACCTTGCTCCCTAGCAACTGCTCCCACAGCCGTGCCTCTGGCTTCCCTAGCTACCAGAGCTCCCAATCACCAGCCCACCTCTGACACCACCCCACCATCTGTTCGCAGCTTCCCCTGTTAACTCCTAGAACTACAGAGGTGGGTCCCAAGCATCCTGCCTCCTGAACCACAGACTGACTCTCAGCATCTACTCCAATTTCAATCCTGCCAAGTCAGCAGTATGTTAGTCAAACCCCCTGAGTTCCAGTGTTTTAATTCAGTGTCGGGCAGTCTGGTCAGATAATGTGGTGGATCTCAATCTTGGATGCACACTTGAATCTCCTGGAAGCCTTTAAAAATGACTAAGCACCAGGTACTAGCTCCAGAAATTCTGATTTCATTGGTCTGGCATAGCGCAGTGTTTGGTTTTTTTTAAGCACTGCAGGTGGTTCAAAGGTGAGTCAGGGTTCCAAATTAAGGATCCAACCCAAGAAAAGCAGGGTACCAAGCTTGTGTGCAAATGCAAAAAATAATTTCTTGCACAATTATGACTAGACAAATACTAAAGAACATTACCCCAGTTTAATTTAAACAAGTAATTTCACTGCTGCTGCTGCTAAGTCACTTCAGTCACGTCCGACTCTGTGTGATCCCATAGACAGCAGCCCACCAGGCTCCCCCGTCCCTGGGATTCTCCAGGCAAGNCTAAGGCTCAGTGTTTTTCACCTGTTCCCTGCCCTCCCCCCCGAGCCCCACATGATTCTAACATTGCTGCCGTGGTTGAGAACCACTAGGTTATTAGGCAACATCTTTAATTCTACGCTGGTGGCTCAGTGGTAAAGAATCTGCCTGCTATGCAGGAGATGTGGGAGATGCAGTTTTGATCTCTGGGTCAGAAAGATCCCCTGAAAGAAAAAACGGCAACCCACTCCAGTATCCTGGAAAAATCCCATGTACAGAGGAGCCTGGCAGGCTACAGTCTATGGGGTGGCAAAGAGTCGGACAAAATTGAGTGACTCAGCACTTTAATTCTACCAGAATGGTTAATCCCTGATGGCTAATGATGTTGAATGTCTTTCCATGTATTTGTTTTCCATCTGTGTATACTCTTTGGTAAAATATCTCTTTGTATTTTTTGCCCATTTTCTAATTCAGTTTTTTGGTTTAAACTGCTAAATTTTGAGAGTTCTCTTTGAATGTTCCAGATATGAGGCCTTTGTTGGATATGTGGTCTGCAAATATTTTCTCCATAGAGCTTGTTTTTTCTTCCTCTTACAGTGTCTCAAAAAGCAAAAGAGTCTATTGTTGTTAAAGTCTAGTTCATCCACTTTCTTATCTTTTATGGATTATGCTTTGACTGTTGAGTCTGAGGACTCTTTGCCCCGCCCTAAATCCCAAAGATTTCTCCTATGTTTTTGAAAAGATTTTAAAATTCCCAAGTTTAATAAAATTCAGTTTTATGTTTTACACTTAAGTCTGTTATCTTTCTGGAGTCTTTTTTTTTTTTTTTTAATTTAAGCTCAAGACTTAGGTTGAGGTTCATCTTTTTTACTTCTGGATACCCCATGTTTCTAGCACGATTTGTCAAAAGGCTTATCTTTCCCCCATTGACGGTCAGTTGTTGCATCTTTATAAAAAATCAACCGGAGAACTTCCTTGTCGGTCTGGTGGTTAAGACGCCGCCCTTCCAGTACAAGGATGCAGGAGGCTCGGATTTGATCCCTGGTTAGCGAGCTAAGGGGANATCTTTCCCCCATTGACGGTCAGTTGTTGCATCTTTATAAAAAATCAACCGGAGAACTTCCTTGTCGGTCTGGTGGTTAAGACGCCGCCCTTCCAGTACAAGGATGCAGGAGGCTCGGATTTGATCCCTGGTTAGCAAGCTAAGGGGAGAAGGCAATGGCACCCCACTCCAGTACTCTTGCCTGGAAAATCCCATGGACGGAGGAGCCTGGTGGGCTACAGTCCATGGGGTCGCTATAAGTCGGACACAACTGAGTGACTTCACTTTCACCTTTCACTTTCATGCATTGGAGGAGGAAATGGCAACCCACTCCAGTGTTCTTGCCAGGAGAATCCCACGGATGGGGGAGCCTGGTGGGCTGCTGTCTACAGGGTCGCACAGAGTCGGACACTACTGAGAAACTTGCACTAGGGAACTAAGACCCTACATGCTGCGTGGTCAAATAAATAAATAGAAACAAACACACACGCACATATACATACATTACACAAAATAATTATTTAAGCAATATTAAGAAAAAACCAGTTGAGCATATTTATGTGAGCCTATTTCTGGGCTCTCTGCTCTATTCCACTGATCTATGTGTTTATATCTATACTGACACCACTGCCTTGAATACTGACCCTACACAGTAAGTCTTGAAATCACGTATACCGATTCCTTTTACTTTATTCTTCTTTTTCAAAATTATTTTTAGCTATTCTATTCTCTTTGTCTTTCCATATATATTTTAGAATAATCTTGTCTATATCTACAAAAAAATCTTTCTGGGATTTTGATAGGAAAAAAAGCAAGGCTTTTTTGGCACTCTGCAACGTCCTTTGGTTCCAGGACCTGCTGAGGATGGAATCTTGGCCCCATGACCCAGTTCCCATTTCGCCGTTGGTTGTTGTTGTTGTTATTTAAAAATGTCCTTTTCTCTGTTCTAAAGCTTCCTGCCTCCCAGACACATGTCAACATCAGGAATGACACCGCTGTGCAGCTGGGAAGCCCATGAAGCTGATGACTCAGGATGATGGAAATAAACACACTTTGTAGCGGCCGGTGCCCCCAGTCACAGNGCCTTGACGGACTCTTTTTCCTATTTGGAACCAGTCTGTTGTTCCATGTCCAGTGTATTACAGATCACTAATAAACACATGAAAAGATGTTCAACATCACTCATTATTAGAGAAATGCAAATCAAAACTACAATGAGATATCACCTCACACTGCTCAGAATGGCCATCAGAAAATCTACAAATAACAAATGCTGGAGAGGGTGTGGAGAAAAGAGAACCCTCTTGTACTCTTGGTCGGGATGTAAATTGCTACAGCCACTATGGAAGACAGTATGGAGAGTCCTTAAAAAACTAGGAATAAAATTACCATATGACCGAGTAATCCCACGACTAGGCATATACACTGAGGAAACCAAAATTTAAAAAGATACATGTACCACAATGTTCACTGCAGCTCTATTTACAGTAGCTAAGACATGGAAGCAACCTAGATGTCCATGAACAAATGATTGGATAAGAAAGTTGTGATACATATTTACAATGGGATATTGGATATTACTCAGTCATAAAAAGAAACACATTTGAGTCGGGGCTAATGAGGTGGATGAATGTAGAGCCCATTATACAGAGTGAAGTAAGTCAGAAAGAGAAAAACAGATATAATATATTAACACATATACATGGGATCTAGAAAGATGGTACAGATGAACCTATTTGCAGAGCAGCGATGGAGACATAGACATAGAGAACAGACTTATGGACATAGGGGGTGAGGGGAGGAGAGGGTGGGATGAAGTGGGGTCTATTTTACCATGTGTAGACTAGATAACCAATGGGAATTTGCTCTATGACTCAGGGAACTCAAACTGAGGCTCTGCAACAACCTAGAGGGGTGGGGTGGGGTAGAAGGTGGGAGAGAGGTTCAAGAGGGAGGGGACATATGTATATCTATGACTGGTTCATGCTTATATATGCCAGAAACCAACACAATATTATAAAGCAATTATCAAATTAAAAATAAATAAAATTTTTAAAGATGTGTAAAGAATATCCCACTCCATAATTAAAGGCAAACAATAGCAAAATAATTTTCTCTTGCTTTATATAGATTGTCTTTAAAAACTATAAAAAGTAATGGACAACTTGAAAAGTGACTTTTAATAGATGCTAAAAAAATTCATTAGAGCAAAAGAAAATGAATTTTATATCAAACAAGTTTGAAGAGCCCTGTATTACAGCATTCTGCAAAATAAGCAGGACAAAAAGTTGGTCTTCTTGTTTTAATTTTTTAAAAACTGTATAATTTTTAAAATTTTAATTTATTATAAAATGAGATACAGTTTACATACCAAAATAGACCTTGCTGGCTCAGACCGTAAAGAGCCTGCCTGCAATGCAAGAGACCCGGTTTCAACCCCTGAGTCAAGAAGAGTCCCTGGAGGAGGGCATGGCAACCCACTCCAGAATTCTTGCCTGAAAAGTCCCATGAACAGGGGAGCCTGGCAGGCTACAGTCCATGGGGTAGCAAAGAGTCGGACACAGCTGAGCGATTAACACTTTCACTTTCAAACGTTTCTTACATGCCATAAAATACACCCATTTTACGAAGAAAAATAATTTTCAGTAAAGTTACCAAATTGCTCTACTATCACCATGACCTAGTTTTAGGACATTTTCATCATCCCAGTAAGATTTCTTGGAACACTTGCAGTCACTCCCAACCCCAGCAACCCCAGAACTACCCCCAGAAGCAGTTCCTTTCTTTACTTTTCTTCTATTGCCTCTGTAAACTCTCCAGGTTCTACAAGAGGCTTGAGTTTTGAAAACAAAAATGAGGAATTCTGTACAAGTTACTTCACATGACAACTTGCCATTCATACAAGATATTGAGAACTAACCTTGCCAATTGCTTTAATGGTAGAAAAGAAAGGAGAAAAGAAATAAAGAAAAAATATTTATTCTGGTTAATGCTTATGAGAATAAAGTTAGGGAAAACATAAAAAGTTACTTTGATTTTTTAATCAATGTGTTTCTTGAATTAATTTTAAACTCAAAATATAAAGACTATAAAATATGACATTTTTAGTAAGAATGAAAAAAACATCCATCCTCCCTTTTTGTTGGAATAGTCAGGAAAGTGAATGTTCTAATATTTTTTAAAGCTTGATAGAAGTATTTTAAGGGAATAATTATTTTCCTAAAATATTCCCATGAGAAGTTAAAAAAAAAAAAAACTACAAGCACATTAGAAAATTACAGGAGAATGTGGAAATTTCAAATTTTAAAAAGTCTTTAGAAATTTTTATGTTCATTATAACTATGAAAGAATATGAATTTGGGAATGTCATTTGTTGTTAAGACTCCTCACAGCTTGCTTTTCAAAAGCACTGATATGACTTGCCTGATAGGTCCAGTAGCTGAGACTCTGTACTCCTAACACAGAGGGCCCAGGTTTGATCCCTGGTCAGGGAACTAGATTCCGTATGCTGCCATGAAGACTGAAGATCCCATATGCTGCAACCAAGACCCAGCACAGCCAAATAAATAATTTTTTTTAAAGCACTGGTAGTGATGCTGATCACCACCATCATTGTATGGCAAACCCTGAGAAGTTGTCATACATCAAGCACTGTTCAAAGCCCTGAATATATAAGTTTATTTAATCTTCCCCATAACTTTAAGATATGGGTACTATAATTATCGTCACTTTACAGTTTAGAAAAATTATAATTAATCACTGAAATTTTCCATGTTAAGCCAGAGCTCCAGCACCGTCTGGGTGGACAGCATCCTCTCCCCCTATCACAGTCCTTTGCCTGCCTATCTACCCTGAAGTCTTTGTTATTTTCCGATGAAGGAAGGGAGGAAAGATTGAGGAGAAGGAGGCTGAGGGGAGAGAGAAGAGATAATTTAGGGATGAAGTTGGCCTGATAAAGGTTGCCTGGTGACTGACTGCCCCTACATGGTCCCTCAGACTGGTACTGAATTATACTTGGAAGGGGAAGTTCAGATGCTGGAGGACCTGATGTAACAGGTGTCTTTCTGGGGTGCTCTGGGTACCAGCAGAATAGGAAACTAGTGACCGAGCCTCAAGGGAAGCTTTTCTCTTGTCGCCTGTACACATAGCTCAGCCCGGCAATGAGCACCTTTGGCAGAGTCATTAGTTCTCTCAAGGCAAAGGCACCATGAGCAGCATCTTTAGGTAACCCAGTGGAGGAAACTTATCAACAAGAATCAGTGTAGAGAAAAGTGAGCCCAAGAGCTGTGTCGTGGAGCCTTTAGACCTGATGTTTTATAAGTGCACCGATGGAGACCTCTATTTGTCTGGTACAAAACAAAGGCTCAAATGAACAGAAGAGGAGACCCAGCTCGAACACAAGGAGAGCACTGTTGATGTGGCTCCTCTGCACAGTCAGGTAAAGATAAATAGTTGAACTATTGGTCTCCCCTTCAGTTCTGATCTCTATTGTGTAAGCAGAACATCAAAACTGAAATATGTCAACTGGAATGTTGAATATTGTTAGAGGTGACTGAGGTGAGAGAATATGCAATCGAGAGATAACCAAAGGCACTTGGAACCTTCAACCTAGAAAAGCGTTAACTCACTGTTAATAGTTAAAGGCCTACATGGAAAATTAATTCAGCATTTTACTAATTCCAGAGAAGAAATGGGATCTTTGGAAGAATTTATGGAAAAACAGTTTTCAGCTCAGGAGTTATGATAATTCCAGCTGTCCAAAAACAGAGTAGGCTGCCCATCACTGACTGTGTTGAAACTGTAAGAAAACAGCTCTATGTCTGTGATGACTGACATGCGACTACATATCCTGGAAGATGGACTAGACAATGGACCCTATTTTTCCAATGATGGATTTAAAATCCAAATATGTTAGAATTATATTTCCTGATTCTTAAAGATTCTCATTCAGGGTTTTGTCTTTTCCTATCTATAGAAGCCACTGATTACATTCAAAACCTTACTGATCTTTAAAATGCCTTCACATAAATTAAGCATAATGAAGAATAGGGTGTTATTATAGAGAGAGTCTAGAAGCAGCCAATTAATAAACTGGGTTCTGCTCCAGAGTGTTTGGCAGAATTACTGTGTGAACTTGAGAAAATCACTTGGGTCCTCTGAGCATCAGTTTCTTCATCTGTAAAATGGGTATCATTGTCAAGAAAAACTCCTCAGGAATAGATCAAAGAAAGTCCCAGCCACTGAGGCACTCTTGAGTGTTCCCCAAAAGGCAGCCCTAGTCCTTGGCAAGTCGGGGAGATAGGTGGTCCCCGCTGGTGCCTCATTTCTTTCTTTCCACAGTCATTTCCACACTTCAACTAAGTCTTTCTTCCCAGAATCCTGCACCCTGTTGCTTCCACTTCTCTCCTATAACAGAGAAAAACTCTGAAAAAGATGCTTCAGAAAAAGACATTAGACAGTTTACTATGATTATCTTTGCAGAAAAGTTAAGAGTTGAAAAAAATAAATATCCTTAAGGGAAGGGAATGTTGAACTCAGTGACTGGAATCACTAACTCCACTGCACCCAAATATAGGGTTTTAGATTTGGATGGAGGAATCCTCCTGGCAGGCTCAAATCATCCAGGTAGGTGGCTTAAAAACAAAATAACGTGGCATTGAGGGATTTTCTTTTTCTTCCTCACCAGAGGGATTCAGCTTCAAACTGAAGAGTGATTGAACAGAGCAGCATCAGCCATTGTCTCCTAATAAATGCAGCTGCAGAAGCCAGCCTAACAAATGCAATTTTCCAGCCTGCTTGGCCAAAGCTGTTATCATCCAAGATATCACTTACGTGAAATACATTCTCTCTTAAAACAATAATCAATACTAGATACCTGTCACCTTCTCATTCAAATCCTGCAACACACTGAGATCTGCAAGCTGTTGAAATGTGGAGAAGAAAGCCTTCCGAGCTTGTTTCAGTCTTCACGTGAGCCAAGCACAGAGCCCTGGGTGAGACACAGGTAAAGGACAGTCACTGGGAAGGTCAACATGAGCCACATAGGGGTGTGTGGGGTGTGGGCAGGTGTTAAGTATAATAACTCATCCGAATTATGCCACAAGGAAAATCATTAGCAAAAGAAAAGTTTGTTGTTGGAGATGTTCCATCTGAGACATTTGAAAGGCCAGCACTTATCACAGAAGAACAAATCCCCATCATCAATTTTTGGGGCAGTGGGCAAAGGTCCCCAGGTTTGACCACTTGGGGCAATTTGGTGTTACAGCGCCAGAGAGGGAAGGAAGGAAGGAATGAAGGAGGAAGCCCCACGGGGACAGAATCCCCCGCTTCCATCTGAGTGTTAGTTATTGCCTCCTGGCAAGATAGTCATCTGTTTCCTGTGGACACCTGCCCACAGGTAGTGGGACTTAGTGCAGGGTCACACTCACTGCAGAGGAAAGAGTCCTTGGAGCCAGCAGACTGAGCTATGTTAGAGTGTGAAGTACGTTACTCACCCATTAAAAAGAATACATTTGAATCAGTTCTAATGAGGTGGGTGAAACTGGAGCCTATTATACAGAGTGAATTAAGTCAGAAAGAAAAACACCAATACAGTATACTAACGCATATATATGGAATTTGGAAAGATGGTAACAATGACCCTATATGCGAGACAGTAAAAGAGACACAGAAGTATAGAACAGTCTTTTGGATTTTGTGGGAGAAGGCGAGGGTGGGATGATTTGAGAGAATAGCATTGAAATATGTATATTATCATATGTGAAGCAGATCACCAGTCCAGGTTGAATGCATGAGATGGTGCTCAGGGCTGGTGCACTGGGATGACCCTGAGGGATGGGATGGGGAGGGAGGTGCAAGGGAGGTTCAGGATGGGGAACACATGTACACCCATAGCTGATTCATGTCAATGTATGGCAAAAACCACCACAATATTGTAATGTAATTAGCCATCAATTAAAACCAATAAATAAATAAAAAAAAGAATGCAAAGTACATAACTTCCTGGTTGTGTGACCCTAGGCAAGTTCCATAATTTCTCAGACCCTCTCTTTTTCTCTTTGTGAAATGCAAGTGAAATCATATGAGAATTAAAGTATCAGACTAATGGTTAAGCATTTACCCAATTCACTCAATAGTTATTGACTAAGGTTTGTGGTTGATGTCTGGCATTCTGGGTTCTATGCTATCTTTAATGGCCAAAATAGCAGTACTTTGTTGGTGAAATGCCAAAAATGTTCTTTTTTTTAATGAGAAAAATTAACCTGAAATATAATATATCTGGAAAGTGATAAAAGGCATTAAATTTTTAATTTCAATAATTTAGAAACCATTATTTTTCTCTCCCTCCTTAAGCAGAAGAAAATGACAATAAACAAAGCAAAGGTTCTATTACAAAAAGTTCCACCCTGGACTAAAGACTTGTTGTATGAACAGAAAATGTGCATGATGGCATTAAAGCTGATAGTTTCCTCCAAAGTGTAAATTCACTGTACATAATGAATAAAACAAGGATGAACCAGTGTAGTCTTCTTTGAAACAAACAAGCTCAGTAGGAATTTAAAAGATTGCATTTCTTTAACATCAAAAATTCAGAGATATCAATATGTTTAATGAAGGAAAAGAACTGTTCAAAGATGATGAAATCGGAAGAAAATACCTGGCATTCGCTTGTAACTATCTCCTCTCCACTCCCCCATCCAAAAATGAAAGTGAAGTCGCTCAGTCGTGTCTGACTCTTTTCGATCCCATGGACTGTAGCCTACCAGGCTCCTCCATCTGTGGGATTCTCCAGACAAGAGTACTGGAGTGGGTTCAAAAGGGCCATTTCACCAGATGGAAAATTTTGCACAAAACTCACTTGTCAATGAATCAATGATGACATGATGATTATAGTTTATCTCTTTTTAAGGTGTTTCTTTTTAAAAATATTCAATCATTTAATTTTAAATATTAAAATTATTCTTTTTTTAATTTAAATTTATTTAATTAGAGGCTAATTACTTTACAATATTGTATTGGTTTTGCATGAATCTGCCATGGGTGTACACATGTTCCCCATCCTGAACCCCCCTCTCACCTCCCTCCCCGCACCATCCCTCTGGGTCATCCCAGTGCACCAGCCCCAAGCATCCTGTATCCTACATTGAACCTGGACTGGTGATTCGTTTCTTATATGATATTATACGTGTTTCAACGCCATTCTCCCAAATCATTCCACCCTCTCTCTCCCACAGAGTCCAAAAGATTGTTCTATACATCTGTGTCTCTTTTGCTCTCTCACATACAGGGTTATCATTACCATCTTTCTAAATTCCATACATATGCGTTAGAATACTGCACTGGTGTTTTTCTTTTTGGCTTACTTCTCTCTGTATAATAGGCTCCAGTTTCATCCACTTCATTGGAACTGATTCAAATGTATTCTTTTTAATCGCTGAGTAATACTCCATTGTGTATATGTATCACAGCTTTCTTATCCATTCATCTGCTGATAGACATCTAGGTTGCTTCCATGTCCTGGTTATTATAAACAGTGCTGCAATGAACATTGGGGTACATGTGTCTCTTTCAATTCTGGTTTCCTAGGTGTATGTGCCTAGCAGTGGGATTGCTGGGTCACAAGGCAGTTCTATTTCCAGTTTTTTAAGGAATCTCCACACTGTTCTCCATAGTGGCTGTACTAGTTTGCATTCCCACCAACAGTGTAAGAGGGTTCCCTTTTCTCCACACCCTCTCCAGCATTTATTGCTTGTAGACTTTTGGATTGCAGCCATCCTGACTGGCATGAAATGGTATCTCATTGTGGTTTTAATTTGCATTTCTCTAATAATGAGTGATGTTGAGCATCTTTTCATGTGTTTGTTAGCCATCTGTATGTCTTCTTTGGAGAAATGTCTGCTTAGTACTTTGGCCCATTTTTTGATTGGGTCATTTATTTTTCTGGAATTGAGCTGCAGGAGTTGTTTGCATACTTTTGAGATTAGTTGTTTGTCAGTTGCTTAATTTGCTATTATTTTCTCCCATTCAGAAGGCTGTCTTTTCACCTTGCTTATAGTTTCCTTTGTTGTGCAGAAGCTTTTGATTTTAATTAGGTCCCATTTGTTTATTTTTGCTTTTATTTCCAATATTCTGGGAGGTGGGTCATAGAGGATCCTGCTATGATTTATGTCGGAGAGTGTTTTGCCTATGTTCTCCTCTAAGAGTTTTATAGTTTCTGGTCTTACGTTTAGCTCTTTAATCCATTTTGAGNAAAAAAAAAAAAAAGACAAATTGAACCAGGCTTTATTGGACATCTTGGACCTCTTGATGTCCAACATTGACAAATCAACCAAATGCCCAAAACACATAATCAAACACATTGGCTGAAAACGATAAAGAGGAAATTTAGCAAGACAAAAGGAACTGCACGTCATCGTCCCGTTTACTGAATGAGGAAATTCTGGTGGACAGATGGCTGCAACTGTACCCGATGCTGGGAAGACAGGGTGGCATTATGAAGGAACACAGCCGTGACTCTGGAGCCAAGATACTTTTCCTTAAACCATATATCTTCTAATGGATCTATGGATTCTCGAATGGATCTAAAACATAGATCCTCTAATCTTGATTAAAACAATCAAGTCACAGATTAAGTTTGGTTTTACTAGTAAAACTTAATTAGTAGATCACCTGGAAATGATGTGATTTCTAAAGAATAAGCAATTAACTTTTAGAAAAGTGACCATTGAGCTCTGAAAATCCATCGTCTACAGTTATTCATAAAGGTAATTTTTAAAAAATACAGACAAGAAGAGTGATAAAAGATATACAATTTTTTAAATTCTATTTTATACTGAGGTATAATTGATTTATAATGTTGTATTAGTTTCTGGGCTTCCCTGGTAGCTTAGAAGGTAGAGAATCTGCCTGCAATGGAGAAGACCCAAGTTCGATCTCTGGGTTGGGAAGATCCCCTGGAGAAGGAAACTGCAACCCACTCCAGTATTCTTGCCTAGAGAATCCCATGGACAGAGGAGCCTGGTGGGCTACAGTCCACAGGATCACAAAGAGTCAGACACAACTGAGTGACTAACACTTTTACTTTCATACAGTAAAGTCATTCAGTTATGTATTTACATAACTTTCCTGGTGGCTCAGAAGGTAAAGCGTCTGTCTACAACGGGGGAGACCCAGGTTTGATCCCTGGGTTGGGAAGATCCCCTGGAGAAGGAAATGACAATCCACTCCAGGGCTATTGCCTGGAAAATCCCATGGAGAGAGGAGCCTGGTAGGCTATAGTCCACGGGGTTGCAAAGAGTCGGACACGACTGAGCGACTTCACTTCCTTCTTTTCCAGATTCTTTTCCCATATATGAAAATACATTTTAATTCAAAGAGAAAGTATGAATCATACATATACATGTAAGTTCTTAAAAGACAGGAAAAAGCCCAAGGTAAAAGCACACGCAAAAACATTTTAAAAAAGAGTTTCTTGAGTTCAGTGCTTATCAAACTTAATGTGCAGATGAATTATGTAGAATCTAGTTAAACTGCAGATTTTGATTCAACAGGAGGCAGAGCAGGGTCTGGTGCTGCTGCTGCTGATCCACAAACCACACCTCCAGTAACAAAGCTTTAATTAACATTATCTGATAAGAGGTTAAACTCACCATAGGGCAGAAAAATCTCTCTCCCTGCAGACACAAGCTCACTGGGAGATCTTAACTATCAGGACACATTCACAGATAGGAATTACACTTGACTATAAGCAAAAAGAGTCTAAGTGAACGATACCTGTTCAAGCCTGAGGAAGGCAGAGTGAAGAATCATAAAATATTACAAAAGAAAAGATCAAGCAAGAGTTGGAGATCATAGACCATTCTGTTAAAATGGCATCTAATTATGCATTGGTCTTTATATTGCTTTAAACTTAATAATGTAATTTAATTTTTACATCTTACTTAAAGGTATTATTTAGACTAGTATCTTAATGCTGTGCTATGCTCAGTCGCTCAATTGTGTTTGACTTTTTGTGATCCCATGGACTGTAGCCTGCCAGGCTCCTCTGTCCATGGAATTCTCCAGGCAGGAATACTGGAGTGGGCTGCCATTTCCTCCTCCAGGGGATCTTCCCGAAACAGGGATCAAAACTGCAGAGGATTCTTTACCACTGAGCCACCTGGGAAGCTCCAGTATCTTTTTTTTTTAATTAATTTATTTTTTAATTGAAGGATAATTGCTTTACAGAATTGTGTTGATTTCTGCCAAACATCATGCTTTTCGTTTGTCTTTAAAAGAATGTTGGGTGTTATAGAATTTTGCTTTACAGAATTGTGTTGATTTCTGCCAAACATCATGCTTTTCGTTTGTTTTTAAAAGAATGGTTAGGTGTTATAGAATTTTCGATTTCCTCTGATTCAACTGTCTTAGTTTTCAATCTTGATGATCTTTCATAATCTGGAAACTTTAAAATGCTGATTCTTAGATCTGGCCTCTAGAAAATACAATTTCCTTACTCTAAGGATGGGCTTCTGTAAATTTTAAAGCTCCCCAGGTGATTCTAATGTGCTGTCCAGGCTGAAAACCACTGAATTTAACCAAAACTAAGGAAATCTATGGGTTTTCTGAGACTATAACCCTGGGAACCCTATCCACACAATAGCAGAGTAACAACTTCTGGAGACGAGCCTTGCACCCCCAAATTTATAAAGTTACAGCAAATAGCATAAAGGATTAACCAAATCCTTTGATCTCAAAAACTTCTGAAAATCTAGTCACTTCGCTTTCCCTTTTTCATTTTTCCAAATCAAAGGCTTCAGACAGATTATCTTTAAGCAGGTTTCCAAGGACTCCCACTGAAACTGAAATGTTGGTAGTTTCCAGCAGATAATCAAAATGGAACCGATATGAAGAACTGCTCTTGAAGTGTTGGAATTACCTATTGATCCTATGGTGGTTTAAAATATACAGAAGGAAGGGAAGGGAGAAAGGGATAGAAGAAAGAGAAAAGGGAGGGAAGGAGAGAAGAAACAGCTCCTATGAGATAATATTCATTTTTGTTGTCAAGCTGGTTTTTTCAGTAGAAATAGTCCAAAGGAGTTTTTCTCTCTCTCTCTCTCTCTCTCTCTCTCTCTCTCTCTCTCTCTCTAAGTCTGAGTCTAAAAGTGAAAGGGCAAATTAAAAAATTAACTTCAGACTTGACTATCCATGTGGACATCAGGAGAGCCCCACAGAGACAGGTTAGCTCAATTTGTTGAAAGATAACAACAGTAAGATCAAGGTGAACTAATACGATCTCTATGTAAGACAGTTTACTACCCTCTATTCTCCAGCCACTGACAGTATTGCTAAATCCAACCAACCATTTCAGAAAATGTATTCTCATGAACAATAGAGAAATTTAGTGAGAATAAGTAAAAGGCTCAGGGCAGATCTATGGCACTAATGGGAAAAACCAATCACCTTTATATATGAGAGATGGCTCAGTTCCATGACATTATCTTTGGTTCTCCCATCTGTTACCCAGGAAAAGAACTTGCTTTTTGATGATGGAAAACCCCAATGAGAATCTAAAATGCTCCTCTTTCCTCCTTGATTTTGTTTGGGTTTCCATAGACAAAGTGTGGTTTGATGAGGATTATCTAAAAACAATCCTTGGAGCTTACCCTGGGTTTCCCACACAAGGAGCCAATGTAGACTTTTCTCCTGATGGGAGCACCTACACCAAGATTCAGTTTCCTGCAACAATAGTGCTCCCAGTCAAAGGCACAACAATTCCCACGGTCTTCACTTGCCAACCCCAGTAGTTTATCTTGCTAGGCTTCCTCTTGCACCTGCAGCCAGCTGGAAGCTGGGTGATCCAAGATGGTCTCTCTCACATGTCTGAAAGTTGGTTGACTTTTAAATGGAGCACCAGTTCTGTTCCATATGATCTTTCACCTTCCTCTAAGCTTGTGCATTAGTGTTTTAGGGCTGCCATAGCAAAATACCACAGACTGGGGGGCTTAAACAAGAGAAATTTACCTCCTCACATTTCTGGAGCCTAAAGTTCAAACTCAAGCAGTTGGTAGGGTTGGTGTCTTCTGAAGGCCTCACTCCTTGGCTTCTAGATGGCCATCTTCTCCCTGGCTCTCCACATGGCCTTCCCTCTGTGTGCGTCTGTGTCCTAAGCTCCTCTTCCTATAAAGACACTATTCATACTGAATTAGAGCCCACCCTACTAATTTCATTTAACCTTCACTACTTCTTTGACATTCTGAGATACTGAAGGACTCTGACATATGAATGGGGTTCAGTTCAATCCCTCAGTCATGTCCGACTCTTTGCGATCCCATGAATCACAGCACACCAGGCCTCCCTGTCCATCACCAACTCCGGCAGTTCACTCAGACTCACATCCATTGAGTCAGTGATCCCATCCAGCAAACTCATCCTCTGTCATCTCCTCCTCCTGCCCCCAATCCCTCCCAGCATCAGAGTCTTTTCCAATGAGTCAACTCTTTGCATGAGGTGGCCAAAGTACTGGAGTTTCAGCTTTAGCATCATTCCTTCCAAAGAAATCCCAGGGTTGATCTCCTTCAGAATGGACTGGTTGGATCTCCTTGCAGTCCAAGGGACTCTCAAGAGTCTTCTCCAACACCACAGTTCAAAAGCATCAATTCTTTGGCACTCAGCTTTCTTCACAGTCCAACTCTCACATCCATACCTGACCACTAGAAAAACCATAGCCTTGACTAGATGGATCTTTGTTGACAAAGTAATGTCTCTGCTTTTGAATATGCTATCTAGGTTGGTCATGAGTTAGCAGTCATTATTCAGAAAGTTGGAAAAGTGAAAGTGTTACCCGCTCAGTCATGTTCAACTCTTTGTGATCACATGGACTGTAGCTTGCCAGACTACTCTGTCCATGGGATTCTCCAGACAAGAATGCTGGAGTGGATTGCCATGCCTTCCTCTGGGGGAATCTTCCCAACCTAGGGATCAAACCCAGTTCTCCCGCACTGTAGGTGAATTCTTTACCCACTGAGCCATAAAAGTTCAAGTCAGGCAAATGGGTATCAAACTGGGAGCGTTGTGGCTGAGACAGATGATGGTGGTATAGAAGGCTTATCTATGTCAATCAGTCTGTGAAACAGGAAGTTCCACATTTTAAAAGACCTCCACATCAAATCACAGGCAATGCTAAACCCTGTCAGCCCTGCTCCTGCATTCACCATTATCTAAAGGACATGTCTTATGTTAAGCTTGTCCCATGTCTTAAAGTAGAAGAGAGTGTGTACTCATTCATATAACCAAATATCAGAAAGAGAATATCCTTTATCTACTCTTCTTCCTATGGACATTTAGGTAAATGCACTGTGGTACACATATGGTAGAATATTACTCCACCATAAACAACAACAACAACAACAAAAATGAAATAATGTCACTTGCAGCAACATGGATGGATGTAGAGATTGTCATACTTACTAAAGTAAACCAGACACAGAAAGTCATATATGTTATATCACTTATATGTGGTATTTAAAAAGTGGTACAAATAAACTTATCTACAAAACAGAAATAGAATCATAGTTATTAAACAAATTTATAGTTGAGCTATTTCAAATCCTGAAAGATGATGCTGTGAAAGTGCTGCACTCAATATGCCAGCAAATTTGGAAAACTCAGCAGTGGCCACAGGACTGGAGAAGGTCAGTTTTCATTCCAATCCCAAAGAAAGGCAATGCCAACGAATGCTCAAACTACTACAAAATTGCACTCATCTCACACTTTAGTAAAGTAATGCTCAAAATTCTCCAAGCCAGGCTTCAGCAATA
>SJYV01017264.1:742388-785217 GCA_006410875.1 Neotragus pygmaeus
GCATGAGGTGGCCAAAGTACTGGAGTTTCAGCTTTAGCATCATTCCTTCCAAAGAAATCCCAGGGTTGATCTCCTTCAGAATGGACTGGTTGGATCTCCTTGCAGTCCAAGGGACTCTCAAGAGTCTTCTCCAACACCACAGTTCAAAAGCATCAATTCTTTGGCACTCAGCTTTCTTCACAGTCCAACTCTCACATCCATACATGACCACTGGAGAAACCATAGCCTTCACTAGACAGACTTTTGTTGCCAAGGTAATGTCTCTGCTTTTGAATATGCTATCTAGGTTGGTCATAATTTTTCTTCCAAGGAGAAAGTGTCTTTTAATTTCATGGCTGCAGTCACCATCTGCAGTGATTTTGGCGCCCCCCAAAATAAAGTCTGACACTGTTTCCACTGTTTCCCCATCTATTTCCCATGAAGTGATGGGACTGGATGCTTTGTTTTCTGAATCTTGTGCTTCAAGCCAACGTTTTAACTTTCTACTTTCACTTTCATCAAGAGGCTTTTTAGTTGCTCTTCACTTCCTGCCATATTGGTGGTGTCATCTGCATATCTGAGGTTATTGATATTTCTCCAGGCAATCTTTGGAGGGGCACAATTCATCCTATGGACACAATTCATCTCATGGACTCATTCACATAGTGGCCTCAGGGTTCCAAGCACAGCAAGGAAAAAGCCCAATACAAGTGCTTTGTAAACTTGCTTGTGTTGTACTTGCTTAAGTTTTATTGGTCAACGGTAGTCTCAAGGCCAGAGTCAGTGTAGGATGGCAATACTCTAGGACATGACTTCCCAGGTGATGCTAGTGGTAAAGAGCTGGTCTGCCAATGCAGGAGACCTAAGAGATGCAAGTTGGATCACTGGGTGGGGAAGATCCCCTGGAGGACATGGCAACCCAGTCCAGTATTCTTACCTGGAGAATTCCATGGACAGAGGCGCCTGGTGGGCTATCGTCACAAAAAGTTAGACACAACTTAAGCAACTTATCATGCACCTTAGGACATGGATAGAGGGAGGCGAATAATTTGTGACCATTGTTGTAGCCCACAACATCTTGTGCTGCAAATAGATAATAACTGGTTCACTCTCACCCCTGAAGAACTTCACCCCAGTAGGGGTAGAGTTCAGATACCCCTTTCTAGAAAAATAACTTTCTGTGTAATGAGATTCACACTGTGGGCTATGACATAGTGCAGTGTCAATACAAACAAGCCATTTTTCCTTATCAAAAGAGAAAACCAATCCTCATCTTTCCCTTTCTCACACAGACCTTATGAGATCAGATGTGAAAACTCTTTGGAAGAAATGTGCTCTATCAGTCTCCTTAAGTGACATATGTATCATACTGATCAACCTGAGATGTCTTAATTCAAAACATGTGGATGTCTGGCATTAATACTGAGTCACTTAGCAGAGACATGTTGCCTTGGGTGTTGCCCTGTCCCCAGAGTTTTCACAAGCATTGCCTTTTAACAAGACACTTCCAAATGCAGACTGAGCCTTTCAAGTGACATTGTGATTGTCACTGTTAAGTCTCTGTCAAACTAAGCTCTCATTCCAGTGGTCAGTAAATAGCATAAGATTTGCACAGTTCATTGGCTCCAACTCAGTTTGAGTGGTGTCAGAAACTTCAGAGGTTCCAAGAACCAATGAGCACAGGAAATGAGTTTTTGTAATAAATGTTTCATAGGGAAGAACAAGGTCAAACATCTATCTGCATCCATCCATCCTTTTAAGACACACACAGCTCAAGTGCTTCCTATTCCATGATACATTCTTAGATCATCCTTGCCCACAGAGCTCTCTCCTTCTGAGGGTCAATCATGTTTCACTGAATTGACTAGACTTAACAAGAAGCAAAGAAAAACTGGCTTTATTTTTCTCTTCTTTCCCCATTAGTTTGAGTAGCACAGTCATTCGTTACCACCTCTTAATTCTTCTGTCTCAGGCTGTTGGCTAGTCACAGCCTCAGCCACCTGCCTTCCTTCACTTTAAGCCAGATTCAGATACCAACCTCAAAGTCTCCTAAATTCTAAGTGATGCAGCCAGTCTTTCTGAATAGTTCTCTTGAAACGCCCCTTCACTTGGCTTAAAATCAGTGAAAAGTCCTGATGGGGGTGGTAGAAATGCATATAACTCTCTCAACTCCCTCCAAAGAATTCCGTTCTTGCAATGCTTCAATTTCTCCTCCCCTATTTAAGCTGGAAGTGGATGATGAGCTAATAAGGAGAGACCAGTTCAACATCTCGGAGAAGGCAACAGCACCCCACTCCAGTACTCTTGCCTGGAAAATCCTATGGACAGAGGAGCCTGGTAGGCTGCAGTCCATGGGGTCGCTAAGAGTTGTACACGACTGAGCAACTTCAAGTTCACTTTTCACTTTCATGCATTGGAGGAGGAAATGGCACCCCACTCCAGTGTTCTTGCCTGGAGAATCCCAGGGATGGGGGAGCCTGGTGGGCTGCTGTCTATGGGGTCGCACAGAGTTGGACACGACTGAAGTGACTTAGCAGCAGCAGTTCACCATCTCTTGAGTTCTGCCCAGGTGGCCTTGTCCAACATACAGCCTGCCTGATAAGTGTGGATACTTCACAGTAGTCAATTTGTCCTCAGCCTTTGGAATCATCACCATAAATATGAGACAAGCTGTTACTGATAACAGAAACATCTAACTTTTTACTCTTCTATATGTATTGTCCTTAACAAAATTGCTTTATTGTACTGAGTAGGCTCAGTGGGTAAAGAATCTGTCTGCAATGCAGGAGACTTGGGTTAGATCCCTGGGTCAGGAAGATCCCCTGGAGGAGAGTATGGCAACCCACTCCAGTATTCTTGCCTGGAGAATTCCATGGACAGAGGAGCCTGGTGGGCTATGGTCCATGGGGTAGCAGAGTCAGACACGACTGAAGCAACTGAGCATCATGCACCCCTGTAAGACTAGACATATTTAGACCTTGGAAAAATGAGAGTTTGGAGAAAATGAAAAAAAGAAAAGACTATAACTTGTACTCTTGAGGTCCTCACACACTAGTGGAGATTATAATAGAAGCTTTTTGGAATTATCTATCTATTCCAATGGCCTGATTTCCCAATTCTTGGAAGTCCATTCCCATTCCCCTTAATGACCCCAACAGCCATGTCTGTGTGGTAATGTCACTTGTTAACCATGACTATATCTTCCTCAAGATGAGCCAATTATATTACTCTACTGGGAATTAAAAATTAGACTGAAATCACATCAGACTCTGTAGCTGGAAGGGTGAAAGAAAAGTGAAAGTGTTAGTCACTTAGTACTGTCCAACTCTTTGCCACCCCATGGACTGTAGCCTGCCAGGCTACTCTGTCCGTTGAATTCTACAGGCAAGAATACCAAAGTGGGTGGTCACTTCCTACTCCACACTGGGAGGGGAGACATTTTATACCTTGTGGAATAGAGGAGAAGAGAAAGTCAATCTGTGGAGAAAGAGAAAGCAGTAGACGTACAAAGAAGTCAGAAGTTTCACAAGGATTATACTAAGATTCTTTGATGAATGAAGCCCTTGACTAGTAACACCTGCCCTGAATTTTTTCACAATAAATGATACAGACCTTTGAGACTAAACTATGTACTTTTGCAATCATTTGTGACATCTGCATCTCTTTTTCCTTTTAAGTAAAAACTGTCTCAGGGTTGAATAATATATATCAATGTGCTGGCTCTACTTCCCCTCCCATCCACCAATCAGCCATCACCAATCCTATCTGTTGAATTCAAATGCAGCCTCAGACCTTTCTCAGCCCAGAGGAAGACAGCTATTCCAGCCCTTTTAAGAGAGTAGAAAATAAGGTCCATTTGCCATTTAGGGCGATTTTGTAAGGACCTAAAATCTATCACTCTCTCAACAGAATGGGGACTCTGTCTATCCAATCATTTTAGCCAACACTGTAGAATTTCCATAATACTAAGAATCAGTGCTGAAGCCATTTGCTAGGCAATTTGATTCTCAATGGACTGAATAAACAAGTTAACCAGATGATTTCCTAGTGTCTCTAGGCTCTCCTTCTCTACTTCATTTAGCTATTTATAAAGCCTCCTCAAACAACCATTTTGCCTTCCTGCATTTCATTTTCTTTGGGATGATTCTGGTCACCATGGATATGGACAATAACATGGACATAACATGGATAACATTAAGAAACTCTGTCCACAGTTCTTCAGGCACTCTCACAGATCTTAATTCCTTAAATCTATTTGTCAAAAATAGCTGAGAAAACAAGAGAAGTGAAAGGCAAAGAAGAAAGGGAAAGATATACCCAAGTGAATGCAGAGTTCCAAAGAAGAGCAAGGAGTGATAAGAAAGGCTTTTTAAGTGAACAGTGCAAAGAAAAAAAGGAAAACAGTAGAATGAGAAACACTAGCTCTCTCTTCAAGAAAATTGGAGATACTAAGGGAACATTTCCGGAGAAGGCATTGGCACCCCACTCCAGTACTTCTGCCTGGAAAATCCCATGGATGGAGAAGCCTGGTTAAGCTGCAGTCCATGGGGTCGTTAAGAGTCGGACACGACTGAGCAACTTCACTTTCACTTTTCACTTTCATGTTTTGGAGAAGAAAATGGCAACCCACTCCAGTGTTCTTGCCTGGAGAATCTCAGGGACGGGGTAGCCTGATGGGTTGCCATCTCTGGGGTCTCACAGAGTTGGACACGACTGAAGCGACTTAGCAGCAGCAGCAGCAAGGGAACATTTCATGCAAAGATGAGCAGTGCACAAATAAAGGACAGAAACAGAAAGGACCCAACAGAAGGAGAAGAGACTAAGAGCTGGTAAGAAATCACAGAAGAACTACACAAAAAGATCTTAATGACCCAGATAACCACAATGGTGTGGTCACTCACCTAGAGCCATATCTCCTAGAGTCTGAAGTCAAGTGGGCCTTAGGAAGCATTACTGCCAACGAAGCTAGTGGAGGTGATAGAGTTCCAGGTGAGCTATTTCAAATCCTAAAGATGATGCTGTTAAAGTGTTGCACTCAATTTGCCAACAAATTTGGAAAACTCAGCAGTGGCCACAGAACTGGAAAAGGTCAGTTTTCATTCCAATCCCAAAGAAGGACAATGCCAAAGAACATTCAGACTAACACAAAATTGCATTCATTTCACATGCTATCAAGGTCATGCTCAAAATCCTTTAAGCTAGGCTTCAACAGTACATGAACTGAGAACTTCCAGATGTAAAAGCTGGATTTTAAAAAGGCAAAGGAACCAGAGATCAAATTGCCAACATCCATTGGATATTAAAAAAAAAAAAAAAAAGGAATTCCAAAAAAAAACAAAACATCTATTTCTGCTTCATTGACTTTGCTAAAGCATTTGATTGTGTGGATCACAACAAACTGGAAAATTCTTAAAGAGATGGGAATACCAGACTACCTTATCTGCCTCCTGAGAAACCCATATGCAAGTCAAGAAGCAACAGTTAGAACTGGACATGAAACAATGGACTGGCTCAAAATTGGGGAAGGAGTATGTCAAGGCTGTATATTGTCACCTGCTTATTTAACTTCTATGAAGAGTGCAAAATATCAGCCTGGATGAATCACAAGCTGGAATCAAGACTACTGGGAGAAATATAAAAAACCTCAGCTATCCAGATGATGCTACTCTAATGGCAGAAAGCAAAGAGGAACTGAAAAGCCTCTTGATGAGTGTGAAAGAGGAGAGTGAAAAAGCTAGCTTAAATCTCAACATTCAAAAAACTAACTTCGTGGCATCTAGTCCTATCACTTCATGGCAAATAGATGGGGAAAAAGTAGAAATAGTGCAAATTTTATTTGCTTGGGCTTCAAAAATTATCATGGACAGTGACTGCAGCCATGAAATTGAAAGATGCTAGCTCTTCAGAAAAAAGGTATATTATACTTGGTTCAGTTCAGTTCAGTCGCTCAGTCATGTCTGACTCTTTGAAACCCCATGAACCACAGCACACCAGACCTCCCTGTCCATCACCAACTCCCGGAGTTTACCCAAACTCATGTCCATTGAGTCGGTGATGCCATCCAACCATCTCATTCCCTGTTGTCGCCTTCTCCTCCAGTATCAGGGTCTTTTCAAATGAGTCAGCTCTTTGCATCAGGTGGCCAAAGTATTGGAGTTTCAGCTTCTGCATTAGTCCTTCCAATGATCAGCCAGGACTGATCTCCTTTAGAATGGACTGGTTGGATCTCCTTGCAGTCCAAGGGACTCAAGAGTCTTCTCCAACACCACAGTTCAAAAGCATCAATTCCTCGGTGCTCAGCTTTCACTATAATATACCTAGACAGTGTATTAAAAAGCAAAGACTCCACTTTGCCATAAAAGGTCTCTATAGTCAAAGCTATGGTTTTTCCAGTAGCCATGCACTGATGTGAGAGTTGGACCATATAGAAGGCCGAGCACCAAAGAATTGATGCTTTCAAATTGTGGTGCTGGAGAAGACTCTTGAGAGTCTCTTGGACAGCAAGGAGATCAAATCAGTCAATCCCAAAGGAAATCAACCTGAATATTCATTGGAAGGACTGCTGTTGAAGCTCCAGTACTTTGGCCACCTGATGCAAAGAGCTGACCCACTGGAAAAACTCTGATGCTGGGAAAGATTGAGGGCAGGAGGAAAAGGGAGGACAGAGGAGACAGTTGAATGGCATCACCAACTCAATGGACATGAGTTTGAGCAAACTCTGGGAGATTGTGAAGGACAGGGGAGCCTGGTATGCTGCAGTCCATGGGGTTGCAAAGAGTCGGACATGAATAAGCGACTGAACAAAAACTATTAGGCTCTCCTTATTAGGTCATTAGAAAGCCAAGAACTTGCATTTATACAGAATAGTGTGAAGAAGTCATGGTAGGAGCCCTGGCTTCAAGTCCCAGGTCCAACACTAATCTGTCATGAAACATACAGACAATCATTCTGTTGACCAAACTCTAGAGGGTTCTTGTAATGAATGAGGTGATCATTCAAGTTTGTACACATGCTTTGAGTGCCTTCAGATGATCTGCTACCACCATATAGATCTCCCAACACCCAACAAATGCCTTTGGTAAGATATGCCTCAGGGAAAGGCCTGAAATAAGAGGTATCCATTCAAGTGGCACCGTTTATGTGTAAATATGATGCTCATTAATGACTTAAATACCCTTTTAGAGGACGTTGGGGGTAAGCTCCTCTGTGAATTTAGTCCCATGGAGCATTTATCATTTATCAAAATTTTGTAAGATTTTTTTTTATCTTACAAGAAAATTATGCAACTTTATTTCACTTTTTGGAGCCAAGATCAATGGAAAAAACTGTTAAATTAGCACCTCCTAGGTGCCTGGGAACATCTATTCTTGTTCCTTTTGAAGCATGAGCACTACTGCTATTTTTAATTCAACTCCTCTATATCAGATTGAATTTTATATGAGAGTTTATATTTTCAACAAGAAGGAATTAAAAATTAAGGAGGTATCAGTCAGGAGTGACTAACCGATCTTTCAGAAGAAAAAAACACCTGTCCTGCAGGTCACATAGTCATATACCTAGAAGGATTTTCCAGGGATCTGTTTTCAACACTCATATTCTCTGATTTATGTTACTGAATCCAAGCTTGGTGTCCTTGCCACACAACAGGCCAATAATTGGGAGGTGAGATGTTGAGGCAAGGAATAGCAATTTTATTCAGAAAGCCAGGCATCCGAGAATAGGGTGGGTTAGTGCCTTAAAGTACCAACTTATCAGGACCTGGATCCCAGTTTCTTTTATAGAACAGAGAGGGGAAGAGGTGAGGAAGTAAGACTTGCAAGATATCTCATGGCTTGGCCAGCATCGGGGATGGAGGGTGTTGATTTCTTCCTTTCTGCAGCCATTCACAGGTGGGCAGGGTCAGAATGCTTCCCTGTGAGCTGAACAAAGGCACTTTAGTTTAACATTCAAGCAGAAGGGAAGGGTTTGCCCAGGCAGGCCATTATGTACCCTTATAGCTATAGACAGCATCCTTTCAGTGATCATAGTAATAAAAGCAGTGGAGAGTAAAGATTAAAGCAAAAGAAACAGATCCAACATGGGGTCAGATTCTGTTCTGTCCTGTTACAATTTCGTCTGCACCTTAGTCACTATGGCCACTTTAAGAATATTCAGAACAAAGTTAACAAACCCAAGACACCCAGTTCAGTCCACAGCCCAGTAGGGACCCCTCTTCAGATTCCAGCAGGTTTCCCAGTGGAGATTAGTGGGAAAGGCCGAGGGCCAGCTCACTACCCAATCCCTGGGTCTGAGGACAACTTAAGCAGGAGATCCAGGGTCTACAGCAGCATTCTCTTCCTCCAGGAAACTGTTCTAAAGTTGTCTGGTAATAAAGTTAGAATCGTGTATTGTTCACCCACTATGCTCTGTGCCAGCAATACATGATAAGGAACACAAAAACAAATAGAAGACATCATTCCCAATCCTAGGAAGTTCACAGTATTGTAATGGGGAAAGAAGCAAGAGCTGACATAGCTACAATGCAGGACTCCAGAGGTTAAGAGATGGATGAAAAGTGTAAGTCAGGGGCAAGATGAGAGGCAGAGGGGTGAAGTGGTTAGCATCCTTGGCTCAGGGTCATGCCACTGCCTGGGCTCAAATGCTTGCTCTGCTGCTTACAAAATGTGTGACTCTGGGAAAGTCACTTAACCTCTCTGTGCATCAGTTCCTTCATAAAGCCAGGTTAATGACAGTACCTACATCACTGAGTTGTTACAATGACTAAAGGGGTTAACAGAGATAAAGCCCATGGAGCACTCTCAGACACTCCACATGCTGTTATGAGTGAAGAAGGTGGCCCTTTCGTTCTCTTTACAGGGGAGTCCCCAAAAAGACAGAACAGAAAGCTGGTGAAGGACAATCTTCTTGTCAATCAAACCATTTGGTATACCATCTAGTGATTTAGAAAGAAGACCTCTGGAGAAAGATGGCTCTTACTTCCAGAGACCAACCCCCTTAATCATATCACTTAAGAGACCACTCCACAGTCACCGGGCTGGACAACAAGCTAGAGCTTCATTAAGATGTCTTATTGTCCTTAAAACTAATTCAAACGATTTTAAGAAATTAAGTTGAATTGTGAGTCTCTCTTTTGCTGATTCCATGCAACAATAAGCTTCTCCCCTTTACTTTTGGGATTCAGCTTCTATTTAAAACTTTTGATCATCTAATAGTATCATTGAGTAACCTTAATTTTGCCTCAAATTAAAAAAAAAAGAAGAAGAAGAAGAAGCATCCCTGTGTCTCCAAAGAGAACATACGGAAGAGAAGAGTTTGAAAGAGAAAGGAGATGCAATCAGCTATTTCTCCATCTGTACTTTACTGATGACCAGGCTCTTATACTCAGGGAAGAGAGTTTTGAACTCTACAGGTATTCCATGGAGAACTCTGATCTGGTCTGAAAGAGAGACCCCAAGCTCTTAAATATCTGAGCATAGCATCTAGTTATTATAAATAATAAACTTTCAGCATCAAAGGTGGATGAATGGATAGATAGAAAAAAAGATAATCAATAGCTGGACAGATCTAAGGGTTAGGGAGATGAATAGGAAACTAAGTAAATACCTACTATTTTTTTTCAGCGTCAAGAAATTCTCATGTCTCCACATATTTTCCCCAAGATCTACTGTGTCTGAAATCCCATAGTGAACTTGCCTTTCAGTTAAATAGTGCATGCCCTTTGCAGGCATTATTTCATAAATTCAAAAATTATCATTGTGTCTCTAATGCCTTAGCCTGAACACAACCATCAGATGCCGTCTCTCCTGTTAGAGGAACAAGGATGCTGGAGATGGAGTCCCTACAGTTATAAAAGGGCCAGCAGCTGAGAAAGAAGACCAGTAGTGCCCAGAGACAAATTTTCTACCCTCATAAGTTTGTCGAGAGCTGGTCCTCAGTCTCTGTTTTGTCCAAATATCTTCCTCTGACTTAACAGCAAATTCAGGAAAAGTTAGCATTCAGCTCTTGCTTCCTCCCAGCTCGTGCAGTGGCAAAAAATTCACCTGTCAATGCAGAAGGTGAAGGAGATGCAAGTTCAGTCCCTGGATCTGGAAGATCCTCTGAAGTAGGAAATGGCAACCTACTCCAGTATTCTTACCGGGAAAATCCCACAGACAGAAGAGCCTGACCGGCTACAGTCCATGGAGTCTCGACGAGTTGGGGAAGACTTAGCAACTAAGCATGCACATGCCTTGCTTCTAGCTTTATAGCTAAAATTTCAGAAAAGTGGGGTGGAGGGAGACATACTTCAGTTGATAAGTCAGTCCTGGCTTGGTTAACACATCCTTTAATTGCCAGAGAAATAAATGGTAAATGGTTGAATTATAGTTGGTGGTAACATTACTCTAAACAGCTCAGGCTATAAGAAGAGATGCAGGAATGAAAATATCCAAAGAAAATCATTGTCATGGGCATTTCAAATGCAACACAGCCAGCCAAATCAATCACAGTTTAAAAAAAAAAAAAAAAAAAAAACTGGCCAAAGGCCACCCNGAAGAGATGCAGGAATGAAAATATCCAAAGAAAATCATTGTCATGGGCATTTCAAATGCAACACAGCCAGCCAAATCAATCACAGTTTAAAAAAAAAAAAAAAAAAAACTGGCCAAAGGCCACCCTCCAGTCAATCCTGGAAGAGAAAACTGTAGGGACATATGTTCCCTTAAAAATGGAAAATTGCAATTCATTTCCAAAGTAATCATTTCTCTTGCCTGCCCCAACTTTTTTATGCCTCTCTGAACTCCCTAAGTATATTTACAGCGCAAAACTTTCTTCCTGTGTATGTGTTCATGCTGTGTTTTATTTGCATTGCAGAATATCACTGTAGCCCTCCCAGTCCTTATAAATTAAGTTTATTTTGAGATGAAAGGAATGGAACAGAAGTAGTTCCTGCTGTGACTTAATGCTGTAAGAGTTTATTTCTTTTTTTTTCTTGGGAAACTATATTGATGGGACAGACCGGGGGCGGCGGGGGGGGTAGATAAAATGCCTCCCCAAATTCCGTGCCGGTTTTCACTCGCATTAAAAAAAAAACAAACAACAAATGTATGTAAATCATCCCCTTCCAGATGTACTTGGATCAAATGGGGACACTGGGTAATTGAGAAGCAAGATTTCCATCTGCTCTATCAATCCAAATGCAAAAAGTGGAATGTAAAAAAAAAAAAAATTTAACATCTAAAAACACAACAACATTGACCCACCTGCCATGCAGCAAATCTGTGTTCTCCAAGGCTTTGTCCAGAGACAGGACAATATCCCCCACCCCATTCTATTGGCCCATTTGTCTCCTAGCCCACCCTCATTGGCCACCATGCATTCATCCATTTATCCAACCACCTCGGCCTTCACTTATTAATTTTGTGGTCCTGAAATAATAGAAAATCCTACCCAGCAGGGACTTCCCTGATGGTCCAGCAGCTAAGACTCCTAGCTCCCAATGCAGGGGGCCCACGGTGGAACTAAAACCCACATGCCACACTAAGCATCACGCATGCTGCAACAAAGATTGAAGATCCCAAGTGCCACAACTAAAACCCAGAGCAGCCAAATAAATCATTTTTCTTTATTTTTAAAATCCCACACTGCACTAATCTTTTCACATATGTCTGCTTTGTCTTCCAGGCTAAACGGGAAGCCTTTTCAAGAGGAGGAAGCTTGTCTTTCATTGCTCAGTCTTCTTATTGGCTTCCAGCAAAGAACCCTCCTACTAGAAGCATAATAAACCCAATTAGAAAAAATAAAGTTGATTTCACTTCATTTAAAAATATATTGACGTGCCCAGTAAAGCCAAATTTTATCACATATAAACACTAGGAAGAAAACAGAGTTTCTCAAGTTCCCAGTTCTCCCTATTTCTGGAGTCAGAAATACCACTTTGGAGCAGACTGCTTCTTTGAGAAGAGGGAGCTGGGGGCTTCCTTAAGTTATTTAGATGAAAGCAGTGCCCATTCATTCTGGAAAAATTCCCTACCCAGATGCCTCTGTCTGGGCAAGGAGACCTGCAGATAGAGGCAGCAGCAGTCAGTGCGCGCCCTTCCCATCTGCTCATGTTCCCCGGGGTCTTGGAGCTTCCTGACAAGAAGGGGAGGAGGACCAGGGCCCTCTGCCTGCTGTGGTTTAAAGCTACTGGACAGATCCATGGATTGAGGCAGCAGCTGGCAGGAAAGGACGACGGGGCTCCCTGGAAGAAATGGACCACAAGCATCATTCAACTCAGATCTTGCTCCTCATTGGGGAGGCCTGGAACTGGCATTTGAAGCCTTCCTTTGGACCCACCTCTTCCACAGGGGAAGAAACTCGTGGGCAATGACTGCATGCAGTTTGTTATGGACTGAATTGTGCTGCTCAACCTAAAGGCTTATGTTGGAGTCCTAACCCCCTCTGTGTCTATCTCTGGAGACAGGATCATTAGGAAGTACTGAATAGTTAAGGTTAAATGAGATTATAGAGTCCTAATCTGATAGGACTGCAGCCTTGAAAGAACACGGAGCCCTCTCCATGAATGTCTGTCTGTCTGTTTATCTATCTCTCTTTTTCCACCACATAAAGACACAGCAGAGAGAAGTGAGTCGTCTACAAGCCAGGAAGAGAGCTTTCACCAGGAACCAACCTTGCTGGACCTTGACCTGAGATTTCCAGCCTGGAGAACTGTGAGAAAATAAATGTCTGTTGTTTAAATCACCCAGTCTAAGGTATTCCATTTGGCAGCCCAAGCTAACTAGTATAGGTATTGTCACCTTTATTTCAGTTCGGTTCAATTCAGTCTCTCAGTCGTGTCCAACTCTTTGTGACCCAATGAATCGCAGCACGCCAGGCCTCCCTGTCCATCACCAACTTCCAAAGTTCACTCAAACTCATGTCCATCAAGTCGGTGATGCCATCCAGCCATCTCATCCTCTGTCGTCCCCTTCTCCTGCCCCTAATCCTTCCCAGCATCAGAGTCTTTTCCAATGAGTCAACTCTTCACATGAGGTGGCCAAAGTACTGGAGTTTCAGCTTTAACATCATTCCTTCCAAAGAAATCCCAGGGCTGATCTCCTTTCGAATGGACTGGTTGGATCTCCTTGCAGTCCAAGGGACTCTCAAGAGTCTTCTCCAACACTACAGTTCAAAAGCATCAGTTCTTCAGTGCTCAGCTTTGTTCACAGTCCAACTCTCACATGCATACGTGACCACTGGAAAAACCATAGCCTTGACTAGATAGACCTTTGTTGGCAAAATAATGTCTCTGCTTTTTAATATGCTATCTAGGTTGGTCATAACTTTCCTTCCAAGGAGTAAGCGTCTTTTAATTTCATGGCTGCAATCACCACCTGCAGTGATTTTACAGTAGAAAACTGAACTCATAAAGGTTCAAGATAACATGTTCAAGATCATACAGCCAGGAAATACCAGAGCCAAAGGTCCATCCATACTGTTTTCATTTTGCCAAGTTCAGTTTCTGATGGAAAACCCCATTCACAGTAATCCACACTGTTACAGGAAAGGGAGACAGGCTAATTCATCAGACAATAGTGAGAAATGTATCAGCCACTGTATAGCTGTGTGATCAGTCACTCGGTCATATCTGACTCTCTGAAGCCCCATGGACTGTAGCCTATCAGGCTCCTCCCCAGGAAAGAATAATGGAGTTGGGGTGCTATTTCGTACTCCAAGGAATCTCCCAACTCTGAGATCGAACCCGCATCTATTGCACCTCCTGCATTAGCAGGCAGATTCTTTACCACTGGAGCTATATGGGAAGCCCATTATGGTTTTAGGTGGGCCTGGAATAGGAGGAAAGCAAGTTCTACTGGAAATTCCTGTTGAATGAATGGAGGGATGGATAGATGGATGGGTATACTCCTCCAGGTTGGAGCTAGCAAGGCCTCCTGGAAGAGGTGACAATTAGGAAGCTTTCATTCTTTTCTCAGAACCTCAGGCACAGTGAACACTTTCCTTGCTCTCAGATTCCCTGAGGGATTAGTCTTCTTCTGACCACACAGCACTGGGAAACATGCCTTTGCAGAGTCAGTGCCTTCTGCTTGTCCCCGCAGTGTTTTATATGAAAATGACAGCAAATCAATATGTGGGATGGCTGATTATTGGTCCTTCTTCTGCCCTCCTTTCCTGGATTTGTGCCTTTCCTGCAGTACAGGTAAAGGCTTCATAAATTATTAATAAATTAATTTTTTTTTCTTTTCCCTACATCCGTGCACAAGGTCTCCAAGCTGCTTTCAGACTGAGGGTTGTCAAAAGAAGGAAGAATTCTTTTGTGTTTTACTCTGAAACCGAAGACCTGAGATAAGCAGGGGACACTTTCTATACTCCACAGAGAACTGGGAAGACAGAGAAAGGAGGAGACTAGAGCTCCACTCTCTGCTGCCCTCAGGGACGCCAAGAGAGGATGCCCTGGAGTGCATGCAATGATGTGACCCTGGAAGAGATCTGGGAGGAGAGACCAGAGGCTCTACCCTGGGGGCTTGGANGGAGACTAGAGCTCCACTCTCTGCTGCCCTCAGGGACACCAAGAGAGGATGCCCTGGAGTGCATGCAATGATGTGACCCTGGAAGAGATCTGGGAGGAGAGACCAGAGGCTCTACCCTGGGGGCTTGGAGGAGAGGAAAGGCAGCCCAGGAGTCAGGACCTGGGTGGTGGCTACAGAAACCTACAGGGAGATAAACCAGAAGGTGAAAGCCAAGCCAGGCCTATGGGTCACTCCTTGTCACTCGAGGCGCCACACTGTGGGAGCAGGAAGCCCATGAACTGTCCAGCTTGTGTTGCTGGGGCAGGGGGCCTTCCAGCTCAGGCACCTGTACCCTGCCTATGGATTCTCCTCCGGAGGGAAGGCGTGCACTTACCTTGGGTCCCACACTGGCCGAGCCCCACCCACACTGCTCTCTGTGGACTGCCTTTTCACTCAACACTAACAGCTAATCCATAGACCTTCCTATGAAAAAATGTAAATACTTATATATTTGTTCAGTCATGTCCAGTTCTTTGCAACCCCATGAACTGCAGCAGGACAGGCTTCCCTGTCCTTCTCTGTATCCCGGAGCTTACTCAAACTTATGTTCAATGAGTCAGTGATGTCATCCAATCTGTCATCCCCTTCTCCTCCTGCCTTCTATCTTTCTCAGCATCAGGGTCTTTTCCAATGAGCCAGCTCTTCGCATCAGGTGGCCAAAGTATTGGAGCTTCAGTTTCAGAAGCAGTGCTTCCAATGAATATTCAGGGTTGATTTCCTTGAGGAGTGACTGGTTTGATCTCCCTGCTGTCCAAGGGACTGTCAAGAGTCTTCTCCAACACCACAGTTCAAAAGCGTCAATTATTGGTTGCTCATTCTTCTTTATGGTCCAACTCTTACATCCATACATGACCACTGGGTAAACCATAACTTTGACTATATGGACCTTTGTCAGCAAAGTAATGCCTCTGCTTTTCAATATGCTGTCTAGGTTTGTCATAGATTTTCTTCCAAAGACCAAGCATCTTTTCATTTCGTGGCTGCAGTCACCAATAAAGTCTGTCACTGTTTCTTTTCCCCATCTATTTGCCATAAAGTGATGGGACCAGATGCCATGATCTTCATTTTTTGAATGTTGGATTTTAAGCCAGCTTTTTCACTCTCCTCTTTCACCTTCATCAAGAGGTTCTTTAGTTCCTCTTCACTTTCTGCCATAAGGGTGGTGTCATCTGCATATCTGAGGTTATTGATATTTCTCCCAGAAATCTGGATTCCAGTTTGTGATTCATACAGCCCAGTATTTTGTATGAAGTACTACTCTGCATATAAGTTAAATAAACAGGGTGACAATATACAGCTTTGACACACTCCTTTCCCAATTTTGAACCAGCCCTTTGTTCCATTTCTGGTTGCTTCTTGACCTGCATACAGGTTTCTTAGGAGTCAAGTAACATGGGCTCTTATTCCCATTGCTTTAAGAATTTTCCAGTTGGTTGTGGTCCACATAGTCAAAGGCTTTAGCATATTCAATGAAGCAGAAATAGATATTTTTCTGGAATTCTCTTGCTTTTTCTAGGATCCAACATATTCCTCTGCCTTTTCTAAATCCAGCTTGAACATCTGGAAGTTCTCAGTTCATGTACTGTTGAAGCTCAGCTTGGAGGATTTGGGGCATGACCTTGCTAGCATGTGAAATGAGTGCAGTAGTTTGAACATTATTTGGCATTCTCCTTCTTTGGTACTGGGATGAAAATTGACTTTTTCCAGTCTTGTGGCCACTGCTAAGTTTTCCAAATTTGCTGGCATAGTGAGTGCAGCACTTTCACAGCATCATCTTTTAGGATTTGCAATAGCTCAGCTGGAATTCCATCACCTCTACTAGCTTTGTTTGTAGTGATGCTTCCTAAGGCCCATTTGACTTCACACTCCAGGATGTCTGGCTTAGATGAGTGATCACATCATCATGGTTATCCAGGTCATTAAGATCTTTTTTGTATAGCTCTTCTGTGTGTTCTTGCCACCTCTTCTTAATATCTTCAGCTTCTGTTAGTTCCATATTGTTTCTGTCCTTTATTGTGGTTAACTTTACATGAAGTGCTCCCTTGGTATCTCTAATATACCAGTATAATAGATATATTTATACTTATATATAATATGAATTACATATATCTATACTTATTTAATCTACTCAACAGCAGNCACTCTCCTCTTTCACCTTCATCAAGAGGTTCTTTTGTTCCTCTTCACTTTCTGCCATAAGGGTGGTGTCATCTGCATATCTGAGGTTATTGATATTTCTCCCAGAAATCTGGATTCCAGTTTGTGATTCATACAGCCCAGTATTTTGTATGAAGTACTACTCTGCATATAAGTTAAATAAACAGGGTGACAATATACAGCTTTGACACACTCCTTTCCCAATTTTGAACCAGCCCTTTGTTCCATTTCTGGTTGCTTCTTGACCTGCATACAGGTTTCTTAGGAGTCAAGTAACATGGGCTCTTATTCCCATTGCTTTAAGAATTTTCCAGTTGGTTGTGGTCCACATAGTCAAAGGCTTTAGCATATTCAATGAAGCAGAAATAGATATTTTTCTGGAATTCTCTTGCTTTTTCTAGGATCCAACATATTCCTCTGCCTTTTCTAAATCCAGCTTGAACATCTGGAAGTTCTCAGTTCATGTACTGTTGAAGCTCAGCTTGGAGGATTTGGGGCATGACCTTGCTAGCATGTGAAATGAGTGCAGTAGTTTGAACATTATTTGGCATTCTCCTTCTTTGGTACTGGGATGAAAATTGACTTTTTCCAGTCTTGTGGCCACTGCTAAGTTTTCCAAATTTGCTGGCATAGTGAGTGCAGCACTTTCACAGCATCATCTTTTAGGATTTGCAATAGCTCAGCTGGAATTCCATCACCTCTACTAGCTTTGTTTGTAGTGATGCTTCCTAAGGCCCATTTGACTTCACACTCCAGGATGTCTGGCTTAGATGAGTGATCACATCATCATGGTTATCCAGGTCATTAAGTTCTTTTTTGTATAGCTCTTCTGTGTGTTCTTGCCACCTCTTCTTAATATCTTCAGCTTCTGTTAGTTCCATATTGTTTCTGTCCTTTATTGTGGTTAACTTTACATGAAGTGCTCCCTTGGTATCTCTAATATACCAGTATAATAGATATATTTATACTTATATATAATATGAATTACATATATCTATACTTATTTAATCTACTCAACAGCACTCTATTATAGTATCTCCAAAGTACATACCAGCCTCTCTAGCACAGAGAGGTTAAATAAACTACCCACAGACACACACAGCTGAGCTTCAAACCAGACAGTCTGGCTCCAGATTCCTAGTTTCAACCACTGTTCAATACCACCTCTCATTACTCAGGACCCATGTAAGACCCTTGAAACAAGAGAGTCGGGGAAGCAGAAGGTAAAGCATCATAGTATTTGCGGGGCACAGGGCAAAGAAGACCATCCCCCACCCCTGACTACACATGATCCAACCCATCCTGTATGGGACTCCAGGTCCGTGATCCAGCTCTCATTCTTGTTGTTGTTCAGTCATGTCTGACTGTAGCCCAGTAGGCTCCTCAGTCCATGGGATTTTTCAGGCAAGAATAGTGAAGTGGGTTGCCATTTCCTCCTCCAAGGAATCTTCCTGATCGAGGGATTGAACCCACACCACCCACATTTCCTGCGTTACAGGCACATTCTTTACTGCTGAGCTATTGGGGAAGCCCCCCACTAGCTCTCAGAGTGCAATTAAACTCCTCCAGGTTCAGAGCCCTGATTCATTTTTCTTGATACATCCATAGCTCCTAGACACCTTGCATGTACAAAGAGCTGAGTAAATGTTAAATATATTGAATTATTAGAAAGTATTAATAAAAGCTTTATATTTGAGCATGGCTTTTTCCTGGAGTGACCTGAAGGATACATTTCTCAAAGCCTAGGCAGGCACCACAGATGGAGAACCTCTTTATGTAACAGTGCTCTTCTCCGTAGGCCACTTGTCTTTCATTCTTCAGACACTGTGGGAAAATAACTTGCCTTTAATCATGTCTTACACTTTTCACAGTTTTTAAAAATGCATCACCTCTGTTAATTCTGTGGTTAAAGGAGGTTTTCTCCTGCCTACTGTGCAGGTTAAGAAACTGAGGCATTGAAGAGGTTAAATAATGTATCCAACATCATACAGCTGCTCAGCAGCAAAGCCAGGACCTAAATGCCAATACCTGCTTCCTACTTGCTGGTCGGGCATTCTTTTCTTGGACGGTGAATGTATTCCTTATTCTCAGACTCCATAGATTTAATTCCCCAAGTACCTTTTCTCAGGCTGCACACCTGTTGGAGAGGACTGGGGGAGGGCATTTCACACAAAGCCTTGCTAGTTAAGCTCTCTATTGCCCTTGTGATGGACGAATGGGCCGGTAGCATCAGCATCACCTGAAAGCTTATTAGAAATGCAGAGTCTTGGGCCCATTCAGGACATATTGAATCTGAATCTGCATTTTAACAAGATCTTCAGATGATCTGTATGCATACAAAGGTCTGAGAACCACTGCTCTGGAAGACATACTCACAAGGGCAGTCATCAACAGACATGAAGAAAGAAGCTGAATATTCTCTGGTGGATTCTGTGAGAGTTAAATGGGGTATCTCATTTGACTACTACATTCAGATATTAACTTGGAAAGCATCACCTGGTTCTCATGCATGACAAGAATGTAAAGGAATTAGCACTCGCCTTGGACTTCAAGCAGCACACATCAGAATGCAAACTTAACTGCTGAATAGCTAGCAGTCTCTCCCACCTGCAGAGGGAAGATGGGGGTTAGAGGGAGGGGACACCCACAGAAAGAGAGGCACCCATAGATATTCTGCCCAGAAATAGGGCTTTGACTGGCACCATTCACTCACTACATGTTTTCTGATGCTGCACTAGGGTGCCGGGGGCTTAATGCTTTGAACACACACATCCAATTCTGTCTGGCACAGACCAGAAAAGTGACTCTTCCATTACATATTATGCTGCCTGAGTGGATTTCGTGGAAGTCTATCATCTTGTCGGTGGACAGGTGGTAGGCTGAATTGGATTCAGCCTCCTTCTCCCACCCCAACTCTCCCGCCAGATCTCATACCAGAGGAAGTCTGAGTCAAACACTATTTTTTATCTTTTTAATAAATTGTCTCTACAGGATGGTGTTCAGGCTATAACAAGCAGTGTGTTTTAAAGAACCAGTTTTTAAAATTTGTCTGGAATTTAAAAAACTAAACATATTGATAGATTTTCCTCACCAAGAGAAGAACACGATAAATCAAAATTAATTTGTTAATTAACTTTAATGGTACTATAGAGGGTTGAATAGTGTTCCCCCAAACCCATGTCCGCCAGAAACCTTGGAAAGTGACCCTAGATGGAAATGGGGTCTTTGAAGATGTGATTGGTTAAGATGAAGCTGTACTGGATTGGGGGCTTTCTTGGTGGCTCAGATGGTAAAGAATCTACCTGCAATGTGGGAGACCTGGGCTTGATCCCTGAGTTGGGAAGATCTCCTGGAGGAGGGCATGGAAACCCACTCCAGTATTCTTGCCTGGAGAATCCCCGTGGACAAAGGAGCCTGGCAAGCTACAGTCCATGGGGCTGAGCAACTAAGTTCAGTTGCAAAGAGTCGGACACAATTGAGCTCATGCTGGATCTGGCTTCCCTCTTGGCTCAGGAGTAAAGAATCTGCCTACCAATGCGGGAGATGAGGGTTTGATCCCTGGGTCAGAAAGACACCCTGGAGAAGGAAATGGCAACTGACTCCAGTATTCTTGCCTGGGAAACTCAATGGACAGAGGAGCCTGGCGGGCTACAGTCCATGAGGTTGCAAAAGAGTTGGATATGGCTTAGCAACTAAACAACTTACTGGATTATGTAGGAGAGTGTCCTAAATCCAATGGCTGCTGGTGTGCTTATAAGGAGAAGGCTATTTGAAAATACATAGATATACACAGGTGAGAGCAGGTGATGATGGAGGCAAAAGCTGGCACTACAAGCCAAGAGACACCAGGGCTGCCAGCAGCCACTAGAAGCTAGGGAAAGGCGAGGATTCCTCCCTAGAACCTTCAGAGGGAGTTCAGCCCTGCCAACACCTTGATGCCAGATTCCAGATTACAGAACTGTGACAAAATAAATTTCTGTTGTTTGAAGATACTTAGTTCATGGCACTTTGCTAAAGCAAGTCTGGGAAAGTAATAGAGTATCTAATAAGTAATGTTGCTAACATTATTTGGGGAGCTTGCTTTGTGGCCAGGCACTGCTCTGAACATGTATTTACCCACTTAATCGTCAAACCTTCTGAGGGAGATAGTCATTCTCATTTTACTGAGAGACACTAAGTCATTTATCCACATTTGTTATCCAGCTGATGGATAGACAAGCAGGCTCTCACCCAGGCAGTACCACTTCAGAGTTCCCACTCAGAGCCTCCAACCATGAGCTCTGAGAGTTGGGAGGTGAAACTGAGATGGACATAAGGGCCAACATCGGTGTGAACACAGCATCTTGTGTTCCTCCTCTAACTCCACCTGCCTGATGAGCAGACATCAGAACCAACAAGATTCAGCTGGACAAGCAGGAAGCTTAGCTGCTAGGTGGTAGGAGTTCATGCTGTTTGAATTCTAGGAAATGGAGTTATTAGTGACTGCTTTCAATTAAGAAAGCTCCAGAGTTCTAAGCTGAGTTGAAAGATCTCAGAGGCTCCGAAGTTGACATGCCTGGGGGCTATCAGCAGGGCCAAAGCTTCAAAGCACAACACAAAGAAGACTTAGTTCACTCAGAGACTCAGAGGCGTACCAAGAAGGTACCAAGGAAAGAGTGACCTTGCTAAGTTAAGATGTTCAGTTCTTGGAATACATTTCCCTTAAATCTCTGATGGCACTTATTAAGAACTTTTCCTAAAATTACTGTACTCATGTACTGCTTGCACTGGTTGAAAAGGTGGGCTAGACTTGCTAGAATCTTTCCAAATCTACTTTCAAAGGTGGCCCTGCTGTTGAAACACAAACTAGAAAGAGCTACAGTGCCCTGTGGTGACAGTTCCTGTGAGCACAGCGCCTGAGGCTTTAAAAAGTTGTGCCGAATGAGTGGACCCAAAATACAGAGTCTTCCTCGTGGGTTCTCAGCTTTCTTCCTTGATGTTTGGTGCTGGGTGATGCTTTGTTGGGGCTTCCCAGGTGGCCCTTTGTTGTTGTTCAGTCACTCGGTCGTGTCCGACTCCTTGCGACCACATAGACTGCAGCACGCCAGGCTGCCCTGTCCCTCATCATCTCCCAGAGCTTGCTCAAACTCAGGTCCATTGAGTCGGTGATGCCATCCAACCATTTCATCCTCTGTTGTCCCCTTCTCTTCCTGCCTTCAATCTTTCTCAGCATCAGGGTCTTTTCAAATGAGTCTGCTCTTCGCATCAGGTAGCCAAAGTATTGGAGCTTTAGCATCAGTCCTTCCAATGAATATGCAAGTTTGATTTGTTTAGGATTGACTGGTTTGATCTCCTTGCAGTCCAAGGGACTCAGTCCAGGTGGCAGTAGTGGTAAAGAACACCCCTGCCAATGCAGGAGGCATAAGGAATGTGGGTTCGATCCCTGGATCTGTAAGATCTCCTGGAAGAGGGCGTGGCAACCCACTCCAGTATTCTTGCTTAGAGAATCCCATGGATAGAGGAGCCTGGTGGGCTACAGTCCATAAGGTCACAAAGAGTGAAACACAACTGAAGGGACTTAACACACACGCATTCACGATGCTTTGCTGGGGATGACAGGGAGCTGTCCTGCGCATCGCAGGATGTTGAGCAGCATCCCTGGCCTCTTACCCCTCAGAGGGTCAGAAGCCTCCCTACCCCAGTGTGACAGCTACAAATGAACCCTGAGAAAGGAAATCACCCCCTACTGCATTGCGAACCACTAGTCCATAGAAAGTAACAGAAATAAGCCACCATCAACTTGGGGAGAACTTTGTGTTTACAAGGCTTATCTGGCAGCTAAAGGTAGACAGAGAATAATACTACCCTATCTCATCAGCTCTGTCCACACACCCTTAGCCCAGGTTTGGCCACTGACCTTCAAATTTTCTCTGCCTTCTTTCTCTCTTCCTTCCCTAGCTTCTTTCTCAACTTTCTCCTTTGTTCCATCCTGAGCCCTTTTCATGCTTCTTCCCTGGCTGTTTTTCTTTCACTTTCCCGTAAGATGTTGATGTTCCACCAGCTTTTATCCTCAGCCTTCATCCTGCTTTCCTTGGTTAAGTTTCACTTATCCCATCCTCCTTTCTCACCTACATGTTGATAACCAACTTTAACCTGACCCTTGTCCTAAGTTCTAACTTGAAAGTACTAAACTGGCATTCCAGTGTTTCTAACTAGTTATCTATATATGTTCCATTTATATCTCAAAATCAATTTATCTAAAACTATGCAGAATATTTATTAAAATTCCAAATAGCTTAGTTTCATGTTTGATTTGGCAGAATCAAAATTCTACCAAAATTCTAAGAAGCATCTCTTCTGAAAGGCCCCCACAATTAATGAGACACTACATAATACTATAGATTCCACTTGTGGTCTGAGCTCTCCTTTCTACTCTTGCTGTGGCTGCCCTGGTCCAGGCCTTCTTATAAGACTGTAAATCTCAGCCTCTCTAGCTCCATCACCCTGCACTGTTGCTAAGACACCATTTCAAAACAGTGAGGCTCCAATCCCCCTCTTCCTCTGATTCTTCTACCACAAGGTAGGCGCCCTGATCCACCTAGGTCCCGAAACAGAAACCTAAGCTCCACCACGGGCTCTTCCTTCCTATTTCCCATTCAACCTGTCAACATAGTCAGAATCATTCTGCCTAAAATCCATCCACTCTCTTTCTAATTCTGCTCCCTTAGTTTCAACAACCAGATGTTCAAGCTGGTTTTAGAAAAGGCAGAGGAATCAGAGATCAAATTGCCAACATCCGCTGGATCATCAAAAAAGCAGAATAATTCCAGAAAAACATCTATTTCTGCTTTATCGACTATTCCAAAGCCTTTGACTATGTGGATCACAATAAAGTGTGGAAAATTCTGAAAGAGACGGGAATACCAGACCACCTGACCTGCCTCTTGAGAAATGTGTATGCAGGTCAGGAAGCAACAGTTAGAACTGGAAATAGAACAAACTGGTTCCAAATAGGAAAAGGAGTACATCAAAGCTGTATATTGTCACCCTGCTTATTTAACTTATATGCAGAGTACATCATGAGAAATGCTGGGCTGGATGAAGCACAAGCTGGAATCAAGATTGCTGGGAGAAATATCAATAACCTCAGATATACAGATGACACCACCCTTATGGCAGAAAGCAAAAAAAGAACTAAAGAGCCCCTTGATGAAAGTGAAAGAGGAGAGTGAAAAAGTTGGCTTAAAACTCAACATTCAGAAAACTAAGATCATGGCATCCGGTCCCATCACTTCATGGCAAATAGATGGGGAAACAGTAAAAACAGTGGCTGACTTTATTTTGTGGGGCTCCAAAATCACTGAAGATGGTGACTGAAGCCATGAAATTAAAAGACACTTACTCCTTGAAAGGAAAGTCATGAGCAACCTGCTGCTGCTGCTAAGTCACTTCAGTCGTGTCTGACTCTTAGTGACCCCATGGACTGCAGCCTACCAGGCTCCTCCATCCATGGGATTTTCCAGGCAAGAGTACTGGAGTGGGGTGCCATTGCCTTCTCCAATGACCAACCTAGACATTATATTAAAAAGCAGAGACATTACTTTGCCAACAAAGGTCCCTCTAGTCAAGGCTATGGTTTTTCCAGTAGTCATGTATGGATGTGAGAGTTGGACTATAAAGAAAGCTAAGTGTCAAAGAATTGATACTTCTGAACTGTGGTGTTGGAGAAGACTCTTGAGAGTCCCTCGTTCAGCAAGGAGATCTAACCAGGCCATCCTAAAGGAGATCAATCCTGAGTGTTCATTGGAAGGACTGATACTGAATCTGAAACTTCAATACTTTGGCCATCTGATGCAAAGAACTGACTCATTTGAAAAGACCTTGATGCTGGGAAAGAGTGAAGGCAGGAGTAGAAGGGGACAACAGAGGATGAGATGGCTGGATGGCATCACTGACTCAACGGACATGAGTTTGGGTAAACTCTGGGAGTTGGTGATGAACAGGAAGGCCTGGCATGCTGCAGTCCATGGGGTTGCAAAGAGTCAGACAAGACTGAGCAACTGAACTGAACTGATATCTTGCCTGAATACAATCGGTCTCTCTGTCTCAAATACTGGCCCCATGTAAAATTAGTCTTACACACAGTTACTAGAGTGATCTTTAAAAATTAAAGTCTGCCATGTGATTCAGCAATCCTGCTTCTGCATATTTACCCAAAAGAACTGAAAGCAAGATCTCAAAGAGAAATTTGCATATCCATGTTCCCTGCAAAACTATTCACAATAGCCAAGAGGTGGAAGTAACCCAAATATCCAACAATAGATGACTAGATAAGGAAATGTGATATACACATTCAATTGAATATCATTCCACCTTATAAAGGGAGGCAATTCTGTCACATGCTACAACATGGATAAAACTTGAGGACATTATATTAAGTGAAATAAGCCAATCACAAAAGGTAAATGTTAAAGGTAGCTAAAGTAGTCAGACTCATAGAAACTGAAAGTAGAATGGTGGTTACAAGGCAATAGGTATGAAACTGAAGAAATACATCTTGAGGGGTGGGTGCTCCAAGGAACTGCAGTTCTGTATGTTTCAGCTAGAAAGAATTCAGCAAGAAGCAAAATGATAGAGAACTGACTTATTAGAATAGAATGCTTGTGAGGTTTATAAGTGGATTGGCAAGGCAGTACCTTGGAATTTAGTGGGTTATTGTTTTATAATCAAAGGAAAAGTAGGCAAGGGGAGAAGACCATCTTCTTCCACATTCTGGAGTAGATGTCAAGCTTCCATCATCAGCTCCTCCTCCATGTCAGGCAGGGAGTTTTCTTATTTCTACACAGTCAAGCCGGGACTGCCACAGTGCGATGAAAATGAGTAAAAAATGTAACACATACTAAAAATGGTAAATCATCTCAGGTTTCACTATAATGTCACTTTTTTCGCATATTTTTGTTTTTAGTGTGCCCGGAGGAGCATGTCCTAAGACTCCTTAACTTACTGACCAAGCTCCCGGGCGCCATGTGTGGCTCGTTCCACCGTTATTTGTTTGGGGGCATGTCTCATGCTTCCATTTCATGGCTTCAAAGCAAGCCTGCTGGGGTTTGTGGCTAAGCAAACTTGCTTTCTTAAGTGATTTTCAGCTTACAAGGGTCTCTTGTTCTTTTTTCTTGTGATCCCTTAGTGGGATTGACTATTTAATCACGTAGTTTGTCCCTATCAGGGGGAGAGGGGAATGAAGGGTTTGTCAATGGATATTGGCATTCAGTGTTGCGAGATGAAACATTTTTAGAAATCTGTCATACATCAGTGTGTATATTCTTAACTATTGAATGGTACACTTAAAATGACAAAGACGGTAAATTTTGCTATGAGATTTTTACTACAAATTTTTTTCAAAATTTTAATGAAAATCTGTACCCATCATTCTTTTATAAACTTTTCTGGGGCTCACTTTCTCTCTGGCCTTTGCGCAGTCTGTCTGTTCTGCTTGGAACTTGCTTCAAAACACCTCCCCTCCCCTACTCACTCTCCTTCAAGATAAATGACCCCTCCTGGAGCTGATGACTTCTCTGCCCTCCTTGCTTTGTGCCCCAAACCTACCCCAGCAGGGAACTCACACCAAGTAGCAGCTGCCTGCTATCCACGTCTGCCCACCCTAAGAAACTAACACACACAGGCAATACACCCAGGTACTCATATCTCAGGATGAGCATGGTGCCAGTTTATTTTTCAAGGCATTCATCAGAACCTAAAGCTCTGTTCAGGAGGAATGCTGTTGAATTAAGCTTTTTCCATCTTGTTCTACCTGAAACTGACTTTTCTTTCTCTCTTTTTATAATCTTCTTGCCTCAATAAACATCTGACAACAGCCTGGTCCTGCCTAGACTAACCTCAGGCTTTCCAAATTTCATTTTCCTCATACTTCTCTCCCACAGTGGCTAGACTCCAAAACTTTTCATCACTGTAGAGTTTCCTGCAGTGTGCAGGATGATCCACTGAACCAGAAGAAAGTCTCATCTAAAGTCAAATTTAAAAAAAAATAAAAAAATAAAAAATAATAATATTTAACCTAAAAAAAAATGACGACAAAAAAATCATTTCATCAGACAAATGGGCATGTATTAGAAGTTTTACAAATTTGATATTTGAAAGAAAATATTAAAGTAAGAAAACTTAAAAAATAAATAAATAAAAAATAAACTGAGGCCAAGTATGATAAACCAAGTCTGGTTGGGAATATTTACATGCAGTGGGAAGGACTGTCCTTAGGCTCACTACCCAGAGCCATTAAAAAGCAAAATCATAATATTCTCCATCTGTTTGTTTTGTTTTGCTTTTTTTATTGGAGTATGGTTGACTATGGCTTCCCTTATGGCTTGGCTGGTAAAGAATCCACCTCTAGTGCGGGAGACCTGGGTTCAATCCCTGGGTTGGGAAGATCCTCTGGAGAAGGGAAAGGCTACCCACTCCAGTGATCTGGCCTGGAAAATTGTATGGACTGTATATACATGGGGTCGCAAAGAGTTGGGGCTTCCCTGATGGATCAGCAAGTAAAGAATCCACCTGCAATGCAGAAGACCCAAGAGACATGGGTTCGATCTTTGGGTCCTAAAGATCCCCTGGAGGAGGAAATGGCAGCCCACTCCAGTATTCTTGCCTGAAAAATCCCAAGGACAGGGGAGGGATCCTGGCGCACTACAGTTCAAAGGGTCACCCAATTGGACCTAATTCATGGGGTCGCAAAGAGTCAGACATGACTGAGCAACTGAACTGAACTGAACTGATTCTTTTTCAAATATTTTCCCAACTCAGGTTGTTATATAATATTGAACAGAGTTCCCTGTGTATACAGTAGTAGTTCCTTGCTGGTTCAGTTAGTCAGTTCAGTCGCTCAGTCCTGTCTGACTCTTTGATACCCCATGGTCTGCAGCATGCCAGGCTTCCCTGTTCATCACCAACTCCTGAAGCTTACTCACATTCATGTCCATCAAGTCAGTGATGCCATCCAACCATCTCATGCTCTGTTATTCCCTTCTCCTGCCTTCAATCTATACCAGCATCAGGGTATTTTTCAGTGAGTCATTTCTTTGCATCAGGTGGCCAAAATATTGGAGTTTCAGCTTCAGCATCAGTCCTTCCAGTGAATATTCAGGACTGATTTCCTTTAGGATGGACTGTTTAGATCTCCTGGCTGAATAAGGGACTCTGAAGAGTCTACTCTAACACCATGAAAAGCATCAATTCTTCAGCATTCAGCCTTCATTACAGTCCAACTCTCACATCCATACATGACTGCTAGAAAAACCATAGCTTTGACTAGATGGACCTTTGTTGGCAAAGTAATGTCTCTGCTTTTTAATATGCTGTTAGGTTGATCAGAGCTTTCTTTCCAAGGAGTAAGCATCTTTTAATTTCATGGCTGCAATCACCATCTGCAGTGATTTTGGAGCCCCCCAAAATAAAGTCTGCCACTGTTTCCACTGTTTTCCCATCTATTTGCCATGAAGTGATGGGACCAGATGCCATGATGTTAGTTTTCTGAATGTTGAGTTTTAAGCCAACTTTTTAACTCTCCTCTTTAACCTCCTTGCTGGTTATCCATTTTAAATACAGTAGTGTATACATGTCCATCCCACACTCCCTAACTACCCCTCCCTGTTTTTCAATGTGGATTTTATTATTATTAAATTCTGGTGTGATTAATAAATTAGGAGATGAATGCCATGAAGAAGACACCGAGTGTTCCTCACACTCCCCAAGAGGAAGGGCATCACTGCACCAACAGGGCCTGTACAAGGAAGGGCCAGTGTGGGTCAGGAGGCAGGGGGAGGTAGGCGGGAGTGGGGAAGAACCTTTATTATAGTTTGAGGGGAAAAGAGTAAGTTCAGCAGGATAAACTAGCTGAGCATGGCAGGATGGGCTAGCTTGAATACTTTCAGTGGGCTCCACGTTACAGGGGCTATTCCTCATTGTCTGGTATCTGAGCCTGAAGTGCTTAGGGAAGGCAAGAGTACCTGGAAGTCTGAGAGTCTAAACAAGGAGATGATCAGAGGTGGGGCTCTGGTTGAGTGATAGAAACGTGACAGGTGCAATTGTAGGGGACTCCTCTGCTATCTCTAAGAACCAGCTTACCCTAGGATAGGCAGTCTCTCCACAGCCAGTGAGTCTCCAAGATGACAAAGTAACATAAAATGCAAAAATTAAAAATATCCACACCAGGATCAGATGGAATATGGATTATTACACTGGCAGGGAGGACAAAGAAGGAAGAAAAAAATAAGGATGCTGCTGCTAATAACATTGCTGGTAACCCAGCTGAGAGCATTCCCTGACTTTCATAAAGATAAGAAAAAGTCTTCCAGTCCTGGATTAAAAATAGCCACTCACTTTCTGAGAAGTCAGCTACTAAAACATTTACTTCAGATTTCTTTTTATGTGAAGTGATAAATATACATTTTTCCCCCTGGAGAATATTTATGAAAACTTTTCTGGGAAATGTCTTTTCACTAAATATAGGGTCTCTGGAGACAGTTAAGGAAAGCAGGCCCCCAAATGTGCTGTCAATTGTGACCTGAGTGTCTAAATTACCATATTTTTATATTGTAACTCACTTCCTTTAATGATATATATATTCAGCTAATGGTGTGAAAGAGACGGAAACTGGCAGCTTTAATGGTGTGTGATGTATGTGCTCCCTGAGCATTAAATGTGAGGGTTTGCCTGAGACCAGAAGAAGCTTCGATGGCCTGCATCTGGGCCATCGGTTTCCGTGTGTCACTCCGCAGAGGTGACTTTGGTGGTGATGTGGCGTGTGGATGCTGTTTCCTTAGAGCACATTACAGATGACCGCAGAGCTGGACTTTGACAGTGGGAACTTCAGAGCCTTTTAAGCACCACTTTCTTTCTTTCAGGCCTCACCCCCACTCCCCTTGGGCCTCCTTTCCTTACTTTTCTTACTGTCTGTCTTCCTGGATGAGGCTCCAGGCCTCAGCACTTACTGGAAGTGACTGTCAATTCAAAGGACTCTACCGCTGGCCATCCTGTTGAAGGAGACGTATGCCCGCATACACGTCTCTGAGTTTTGGAGACCAGGATGTTTAAAATAAGCCCAAGACAGGCCGGGGGTTTTTCGGGTGCTGCTAGTGGTAAAGAATCCACCTGCAAATGCAAGCGACATAAGAGATGTGGGTTCAACCCCTGGGTCAGGAAGATCCCCTGGAGGAGGGCAACCCACTCCAGTACTCCTGCCTGGAGAATCCCAGGGACAGAGGAGCCTGGCAGGCTACAGTCTAGGGGGTTGCAAAGAATGAGACATGACTGAAGCTACAGAGTATGCACACAAGACAGGGCTCAAACAGTAGGGCACCAGGTGTGTCTCCATCTGGGAAGGAAAGGGGGAACACCACACACTGAACCCCTTCGTCCCTACCCTGTATCTCCTCTCCAGACTGTCCCAACTCAACAGGCCCAGCCTAAAGGGGGCAATGTGAATCTGGAGCAATGAGTGTCTGTTACCCAGTGGCTCTCCTCTGTCCTCTTTTACCCTCCTTATATTCCTTTATTACCAACCCATGTTCTCGACGCCTTTTCCTTGCAGAGGTGAGGAGAAGATGTTTTATCAGTAATTCCTACTTCAAGCTAATCGTCCTCGCTCCAGGCATTTTCAGCCACTTCTGACTGTGAAGTACAATATTTAGGTTCCCTCAAAGAAACTGCAAACAGGAGCCAGCAGGGGGAGCAGAAATAATCTGACACAGTGGAAATGGGTCCTCCCTGGACCCATTTGATAAAAACAATTAAAAATACCTACTCCTCAAGGAAAATTATCAACCCAAAGAAAAAGAATAGGCAGACTGGGCAAATATAGTTGGAAATGGCTATTTTTAACGTGCTAAAAGTGCATGCAACTTGCAATAAATGCATTAAGACCCCAGCAGATAAAACTAGGAAGACAATAAGATAATAAAACTCAGAAATGTGAAAGACAAGTTTGTTTGCCAATTATAAAAATAATGCAAATTAGGTAAACATTAAGGTGCACAATTTACATGTTAAGTTAATAAAGAAAAGTTTAATGATAATCTACATTACTAGTAATGATGTATTGAAAATATGATCACCTACATTGTGTACAGCATTTTTAATGATACAATCCTTTTGGAAAGCTACTTGGCAATATATTTCAGGGACCAAATGAAAGATTATATTGTTTGACTGGATAATCTTACTTCATTCAAAATATGGGAAAGGCTATATATATGAAGACATTTATCACAATATTACTTTAGTAGGAAAAAAACAAATAATGCCCAGTAACAAAAGGATAATTAGGACAATTAAACTGGCTCTGGACCTGTGCCAATTCTAAAACATCTCTGCAAATTCTTTCAACCCCTTGCCAGAGAGACATATTCCTTCCCCTTGAATCCGTGCTGACTTTAATTACCAGTTACCAAGAGGGAGAGCTAAATGGCACTGTTTTAAGGTGATAGGAGACAAAGCTTTCATGTGGCTTGCTAGAATACTCCTCCTGGAGCCCTGAACCACCTATGAAGTCCTAGCATCCTGTGGTTGCCATACTGTGAGGAAGCCCAAGTGGAGTGTTTACACTGAGATGCCCTGAAACTACAGAAAGACAAATGGATGCCCAGCCAGACCCAGCTGCCCCAGTCACCTCTGTCCAGGATCCAACCACCCTCTGATGGTAACTACTGGAGCCTAAACCACCCAGGCAAGCCTTCCCCAAACTCCTGACACACAGAAAGCATGAGAAGTAATTCAATGATTTTGTTGTTTTAGGTCACTAACTTCTGAGTGGTTACAACAGAGGCCTAGAACAGAAATCTCTACTAGACAGAACATGAGGCAGCCACTAAAACGCTTAATTAAAAGACCATGTAGAGGGACTTCCCTGGTGGTCCAGTAGTTAAGAATCTGCCTTCCAATGCAGGGGACACAGGTTCAATCCCTGGTCAGGGAACTAAAATTCCTGAGGGGCAACTAAGCCCGCATGCCAAAATTAGAGAGCCCATGTGCCACAACTACTGAAGCCCTTGCACTCCAGAGCCCCATGCACCACAACTAGAGAGTCTGTGCACCGCAACAAAAGACCCACAAGACTCAACAAAGATCCCAAGTGCCTCAACAAAGACCTGGGACAAACTAAATAAATAAATTTTTTAAAAAAGATTATATAGAAACTCAGAAGATTCTTTTACATAATATTTAGTGAAAAAGCAAGTCTACAATTTTTGCACATTATGATTCTAAGCATACTGAAAAGGACTGTCTGATCCATACTGAAAAGGACTAGAATGGAATAACTACAATGTTAAGAGTGGTATTGTTTTGGTAATATGAGGATGGTGTGTGTGTGCTAAGTTGCTTCAGTCGTGTCCAACTCTTTGCCATTTTATGGATTGTAGCCCCCCAGGCTCCTCTGTCCTTGAGATTCTCTAGGCAAGAATAGTGGAGCGGCCATGCCCTCCTCCAGGGGATCTTTCTGACCCAGGGATCTAGCTCTCATCTCAGTCTCCTGCATTGGCAGGGGGGTTCTTTTTCATTGTCCAACTCTTTGCAACCCCATGGACTGCAGCATGCCAGGTTTCCCTGTCCATCACCAACTCCCAGAGCTTACTCAAACTCATGTCCATCAAGTCAGTGATGCCATCCAACCATCTCATTCTCTGTTGCCCCCTTCTCCTCCCACCTTCAATCTTTCCCAGCATTAGGGGCCTTTTCTAGTGAGTCAGTTCTTCACATCATGTGGCCAAAGTACTGGAGTTTTAGCTTCAGCATTGGTCCTTCCAATGAATATCCAGGACTGATTTCCTTTAGGATAGATTGGTTGGATCTCCTTGCTTGCTAATAAAGTCTAAACTCACTAATAGTGTTATAATGCTTGTGCAATTAATTAATGAGAGTCACTGGTCCCTAAGGGAAAAAAAAGTGAAGAGTTTCACTTTAAGATACTGGTTTAGCAAAATGAAAAAAAAAAAAATCTAAGATGCCAAAGCACAGAAGTACTAGGGCAAAATTCAACCCTTTCTCAAGAGTGACTCTGAATTGGGATGGAACCCCTGAGGTTTAGGTGTTAAAATGTAAAAGTTGTACCTTCCGTTGTTTCTAAAGACTGATAAGCCCTCATAAATATTGATACTATCCACAGCCAAACAGGCACTGCAGATTTCTTCTTATTTTACAATGCCCTTATTTTTAGCACAAAAATTGCCAAGTATTTGTACAGAATGCAAACAACACAGAAGTCTTTGACATGGCTAAATGAAAATGTAGTCTTACGATGGTCTCTCTTGGGACTAGATAAGACTCTTGGGGCTACTTTTGAAGTTCATTCATATCCCATCACCTCCAGTCCACCAGGAAATGCATGGCTTCTTGGAGCTCAGTGATCTGTCATCTGAAGGACACACCCACACAATATGGGATGATGCAGTAAGTCTCAATGGTGGTAAATAAAACATCCTGCTAGGGGAAGAGGACTCAAGAAGCACAGAGCAGCCACTGGCCCATTTGTCCTTTATCAAATCCACAAGGTAAGTACTGTGCAGGCCACAGAGTACATTGGCTGCTGGCGCTCTCTCCTGTCATTGGAGGGGGGTGAGACAGGCCCTGGAAGGTGTGGTCCTTTTAAATGCTGACCACCCACCTCCTGCTCATGCAGGTTTGGGATCAGCAGCATTGCTTTCAGGCTTGAATGATTCCAGATTTTTGCAGGTGAAGGTAATAGTGACTTAAAACAATAAAATTTCCTCCAAATTTTGCTAAGTTTCTTGCTTATTTGCCTGCAGTCACTCTGTGTATGGGCTTCCCTAGTGAATCAGCAGTAAAGAATCCACCCGCAATGCAGGAGACGCAGGAGATTCAGGTTCAATCCCTGGGTTGGGATGAATCTCCTTCAATTCCTGGAGAAGGGCATGACAGTCCACTCCAGTATTCTTGCCTGGAGAATCTCATGGACAGAGGAGCCTGGTGGGATATAGTCCACAGGGTCACAAAGAGTTGGACATGACTGAGCAACTGAGCACACACACAACTTTGGGTCTAAGACCTTATATATGCTCACGATACCAGTCCAAAGGTTGGCAAACTTTTCTTATAAAAAGGCTAGAGAATAAACACATGGGGCTTAATGGGCTAAAACACAAAATCAGAAGTATTATGTAGATACTTACAGAATATTAGAGAAAGCACATATTGACATTTTTTCCCACCTGATTTAAGGTCATACAGAAACCAGCGGCAGGTCAGACATGCCTGCACATCAGGAGTGAGCCTGCCCCTGATCTATTACTCACTGGCCTCAGTGNTTGATATTTCTCCCAGCAATCTTGATTCCAGCTTGTGTTTCTTCCAGTCTGGTGTTTCTCATGATGTACCCTGCATATAAGTTAAATAAGCAGGGTGACAACATACAGCCTTGATGTACTCCTTCTCCAATTTAGAACCAGTCTGTTGTTCCATGTCCAGTTCTAACTATTGCTTCTTGACCTGCATACAGATTTCTCAGGAGTCCCAATATAATTCTCATTTTGAAGATGAGAACATGTGCATGTGTGTGTGCTAAGTTGCTTCAGTCATGTCCAATTCTTTGCAACCCTATGGGCTGTAGCCCCCCAGGCTCCTCTGTCCATGGGCTTTCCCAGGCAAGAATAATGGAGCAGGTTGTCATTTCCTCCACTAGGGCATCTTTTCAACCCAGAGATCAAACTCAATTCTTCTATGGTTCCTGCATTGGGAGGCAGGTTCTTTACCACTGAGACATTCTTTACTACTGAAGATGAGAATACCAAGGCTTAAAGAGACTGTGTTGCCTGAGATAAAGTGGTAAAACCAAAATTCCACACCAGGCTGTCTGACTCAAAGTCTCATGTTCTTAACTAGGATCAACCAGCTTTTATGTGGGATTTCACCACACGGTTTGGGGGTGCCCCTCCACTCTGCATATAAATAGATTTAGAGAAGGAAACTGCAGTGGGCTTCCTATCCAGCAACTTTTTTGAATCATCACATTTTTTAGCAAAATGTTCAGACTAAGCTTGAGAAGACAGAGGGGAAAATGAAACTATGGTCCCTGAACAGTGGATAACAAAATGCACTATATCCATACAATAGAATACCATTTGACTACCAAAGGGACTGAAGTGCTGATACATCCTATAATATGGTGAATGGTGAAAACACTGTGCTAAATAAAAGAAGCCCATCTCAAGGGAGCACATGGTGTAAGATTCCATTGATGTGAAACGCCCCAAATAGGCAAACCCGTAAAGACAGAAAGTAGATTAGTGGTTGTCACGGGCTGTGGAAAAGGGCAATGGCAAGTGATTGCTAATGGGTACAGGCTTTCTTTTGGGGGTGATGGAAACATTTTAAAATTGATTGTGGTGATGGTTATGTGACTCTGAGAATATACTGAAAAGCACTGAGTTAGACATTTTAATTGGGTGAATTCTATGATATGTGAAGTACATCTCAGTATAATTGTTGCCAAGATAAAAAGCCCAAGGTGACACTGCAACAGGAAAGTTAACACAATGTGTTACGTTGATAGACACGTGAGCGTCTCATGTACTTACAACAGTCCCTGCTACTTGCCACACATCCAAAGAGTGCCATTGGAAAGCCATATCCACATTAGGAATCACTAGCTGTAGTTGTGTGGTAAAGATTAACCAAAGGAAAAGACAACAAGAGAGGGGGAAAGTGAGCTATGATGGTCAAAGAGTGCAGGGTGAATGAACTTTCTTTTCAAATTGCTAAAATATTCTTATCTTTGTTATAGACTGATAACAATCATTGATATGTTTCATGGTTCAATATAGCACCAAACATTCTATCCTTGAACTGAAAATCATGTGAGCAAGGAGAGCTTTCTCTAGCTGTGTTGCCTTGTTCTGGCCATACAGAAGTGACAAGCCCTCTCCTCCACTCAGAGCTTGCCCTCACCTAGGCCTGGATTACTTGGGAGTCCACTAATTATACAATCAGAGACCTCAAAGGTCCAGCTAATCCATCTCTCTTATTTTACAAGTTAAGGAATCAAATAATCCTAGTGTTTAGTGACTTTTCCAAAATAAGGCATCCAGTGGGGGCAGATATCCTCGCCTCTCCCCTTAGCCCAGTATATATTATCCTATGTCTTATTGTTGTTGTTTAATGGCTAAGTCGTATCCAACTCTTTTGTAACCCCCCTGGACTGTAGCGCTCCAAGCTCCTCTGTCCATGGGATTTCCCAGGCAAGAATACTAGAATGGGTTGCCATTTCCTTCTCTGAGGGATCTTCCTGACCCAGAGACTGAATCCATGTCTCCTGCATTGGCAGGTGGATTCTTTACCACTGAGCCACCAGGGAAGCCCACACTATGCCTTGCTCAATCTCAAATGGCAATGGAGAAATGCTCTGGAAATGTCCAAGGGTTGAAACTACTATCTAGTGTCAGTATTCTCAATATTTTACAGAGACAAAAATATTATTGTGAAACAGGGACAAAAATGTATGTGTGACTCTTCACTCTGGCATCTAAGAGGGAAGAATTCTCAGAAGTCACGTCAGCTCTTGGGCTGTCAGTATGAAGGTTCTGGACAGGGCAAAAGGGAAAATCAAGAGAGCCATTATGCTTACAACTGTCAGGAGATGGTTTTCAGGAATAGGGAAATGAGAGTAGAAGATAAAGATTTACAGTGGGCAAAAACTATTTTTCTTATTGGAGTAAAGCTGCATTTACAATGTTGTATTAGTTTCCGTCATAAAATGAAGTGAATCAGCTTAAGTATACGTATATTTCTTCCTTCTTTCACTTCCTCCCAGTGCCCATTCCACTCATATAGGTCATCACAGAACACCAAGCTGAGCTCCCTGTGCCATACAGCAGCTTCCCACTAGCTAGCTATTGTATACGCGGTAGCGTATATATGACAATCCTAATCTCCCAGTTCATCCCACTCCCCTGTGTCTGCATGTCCATTCTCTACATAAACTTCAAGGCTTTATCCCAGCAAAGAAAGCCATAAGCAAGATGATTTTTTAAAAAAAGCAATGGTAAAAAATATTTACAAAAGGACAAATAATTAATCTTCAAAATATACAAACAGCTCAACAAACAACTCAATCAAAAAAAAAAAAAATGAGCTACATAGACATTTCTCCAAAGAAGACATACAGATGGCCAAGAGGTACATGAGAAGATGCTCAATATCACTAATTATTAGAGAAATACAAATCAAAACTACAATGAGTTATCACCTCACACCAGACAGAATGGCAAAAGCTATTAAAAGGAGCAGTGATGGGAGAAAAAATATATCCTGAAAGAGGCTACTGTGTCTTAAGAATACACAAGCTTCTTTTCCATTTCAGTAAGAGTTTGAGTAAAGAGCTGAGGTATTTTTATAACCTTTTGGCCAAAATATTGCTTACTTGAACATAACACCCTGTCCAAGCTTTGAGGTGTTGTGCAATTTATGCAGGTTATGGTGAGAATAAAATCAGTCCTCTAAGAGTTCTATAGTTTCTGGGCTTAACAAATTGAGAAAGTAGCATTGACATATATACACTATCATGTGTAAAACAGATAACTAGCAGGAAGCTGTTGCATAATATAAGGAGCCCAGGCTGGCACCCTGTGATGACCTAGAGGGGTGGAATGGGGTGGGGAGAGAAGCTCAAGAGGGAGGGGATATATATCATTATGACTGACTTGTGTTGATGTATGGCAAAGACCACCACAGTACTGTAAAGCAATTATCCTCCAATTGAAATAGAAAAAATTAATCCATTAAAGCCACCTACATGGTAATTCAGAAAAAGAGTGCTCTGGGGATTTTCTTTAACATATATACATTTTTATTCTTAATTATTGCCATGTATGACTTGACAACTGGAGAGTAAATATTTTGAGAAGAGAGAGTGGTTCTTACTCCTTTTTGTTTTCCCAAAGCACCTAAAACTGCTTTTTTACAGTTGTGAAAATTTTCCATATTTATCAACAATAACTATTAACTTTCTGACCATTCTCAAATGTGAAAAAGAAAGTAGGCAAGCAATGCCTTGGGCCCTGTGGCAGAGCTGATAGTTAGCCCTCAGGATATATTTTCTCCATGTTACATGCCTGGATGCTCAGTCGTGTCTGACTCTTTGCAACCCCATGGACTATAACCCGCAGGACTCCTCTGTCCATGGGATTTCCCAGGCAAGAATACTGGAGTGGGTTGCCATTTCCTTTTCCAGGGGATCTTCCTGACCACAGGATTGAAGTAACATCTCCTACATCTCCTGCACTGGCAGGCGGATTCTTTACCACTGAGCCACCTGGGAAGCCCGCTCCATATTACATTAGTAACAGGATTGTAGTAAAGGACCTGACTGTCCCTTTAAAGACTACATTTCCCAGCTTCCTTCACCAATGGGCAAAGCCACATAACTCTTCCTAACTCCACGGATTGAACCTGGCACTCCTGCATTGGCAGGCAGTTTCTATAACACTACCGCCACCTGGAAAACCCCACATGACTAAACTGTGGCTAATAAGATGTGACCAGCAGTGTTGTGTGCAAATTCAGGACGATGCCCTTAGAGAGTTGATGGAAGCTGTGTTTTAAGGATGGTAGAGCAACAAAACATAAGAAACCTGGGTCCTTCTTATGGTGGAGTTCCAGACTGGCAAATTAAATTTGTAAATAAGAGAGAAATAAACTTCTAGTTTATTTAAGCTACGGAAATTTTTTAACCTCTCTGTTATAGAGATCAAAACAATTGTGTTTTTATACATTTCATGAGCTTTGATCAATGTAAAATGGTATGTATACATCATTCGAATATCATATAGAACTATTTCACTGTCCTAAGAAAGTCCCGTGTGCTCTGCCTATTCACCTCTCCCTCCCTTACCCTCTAGCAACTGCTAATGTTTTTACTGTCTCTAAGTAGTTTTGTCTTTTCCAAAATATCATATAGCAGGAACTGTGTAATATGCACTTTTCAGATTGGCTTTATTCACTTAGTAATGTGCATTTAAGTTTCTTCCATGTATTTTTGTGGATTGATGGCTCATTTATTTATAGCACTGAATAATATTTCATTGTCTGAATGTATCACAGTTTATCCATTCACCTACTGAAGGAAATCTTGTTTGCTTCTAAGTTTTGACAACTATAAACAAAGCTTCCAGTGCCCTAGTGTATATTATGGAATCTGGATGATGAAATGTCAGTGTAGATTCATTGATTGTAACAAGTGTAGGATTCTGGTGAGGGATGTGCATAGCAAAGGAAGTTGTATGTATATAGAACTCTCTGTAACTACTGCTCAATTTTGTCATTAAACTAAAAGAGCTCTAAAAAAATTGTTTATTAATAACAAAAAAATTTATGTTTTCAGGAGAATTGTTCATATATAAAATATGAAACCATCTTACTCAATTCTTCCCAAGAGTTGGTTTTCCACACCTATTTTATGACATTACTGGATGTCACAGATTTTGGTTGAACCTCCAAATTAGCACCCGGATATGTTCTATTCAGTTCTCAGGGAATATGAGGAGTTTTCCCCTATATTTAAGTTTTTCTTCTTTTTTTTTTTTTTTTAATAAACTATCAAGGAATTCTCTAGTGGTCCAGTGATTTGGTCTTAGTGCTTTCACGCCAGAGCCCAGGTTCAATCCCTGGTCAGGAAACTAAGATCCCACAAGTCAAGTGGCAAAGCCAAAAAAAAAAAGAAAGAAAAAACTACTTTGATCTATTACACATCTAGGGGCTGATATAGACCTTAAAAAGTATTTCCTAGGGATTGAGTTGTTTTTTCCCGAGATCCTAAAAGTCTATAATGCATACAATTCTAAAACTACCAAAGAGGATTAATTTTGAGAGAGAGAGAAATGTTTAAAGAACTCAAATAACCAGGAAGTTTTGCAAGCGTTGCTGCAGAGGCAGTGAAAAAACTTCCTGTCCATGCGACCCTGGGTGAGCTCCTGCTACTCTCCCATCTCAGAAGCTCAGCGGGAGGCGGGGTTGGGGAGTGGACTGTTCACTAATTCCCCTCTCAGCTATAAAATGTAGATGTCAGTAAAATGAGAGCAACTTGGTTTCCCAACTTTCAGTTAGACCAAGATAAGTTTGTCTGCAGCCTTAGAACTCCAGGTTGAACTTCTTGGCTCTAATGGCCTGCGTAAGATCTGTCTTTGGAATTCCACTGAAAGTCTCCTATTTCAGGAATATAAAAATCAGTAATAAAACACAGAAGTTTCAGTTGAGTTTCATGAAGACCAAGTAGGTCCGCCTTAAGGATACCTCTGAGGCTGCCACGCCATGAGGACCTGGGGAACTCTGGAGCCCAGGCACAGCATCCATTGCCCACTGTATCCTGATGGGTTGCTTCTGTGCTCTGTGTCAGCGTTCTGTTCACTTAAACCTCAGTGCGCATCCATCTTCCTGTGCCCTGCGCTGCTTCTCCTTGCATCACAGCCTGCCAGCCTCTACTCCCACAGTTCACTGCTCTGTTACTCAGCCTCTGCCTGAGTGTCATTGTTGTTCAATCACTAAGCCATGTCCAATTCTTTGCTACCCCATGGACTGTAGCACTCCAGACTTCCCTGTCCTTCACCATCTCCCAGAATTTGCTCAAACTCATGTCCATTGAGTCAGTGATGCCATCCAATCATCTCATCCTCTGTCACCCTTTTATCCTCCTGCCCTCAATCTTTCCCAGCATCAGGGTCTTTTTCAATGAGTCAACTCTTCCCATCAGGTGGCTAAAGTATTGGAGCTTCAGCTTTAGCAACAGTCCTTCCAATGAATATTCGGGGTTGATTTCCTTTAGGATTGACTGACTGAATGTCACTGGCCCAGGTTATCTTTCTATGACAGGCCAAGCTATTGGTCAATGGCCAGTCTGCAGTCTGGCCACCATTGGGTCACCCTGCTGTCTCTGTGCCAATCGGAGATAATCAGGGAGATCTCACGCTCCAACCCGTGGCTTCCCTGCAACAGTGTCTACAGACACAGTAAGCGCCTTGATGGGTGTTCCTTGTATTCTGTAATGGAACTGTCACTGTGTATACCTTATTTTGAGTTTTAATTAAATTGTAAGGCAGCTGAAAGAGCTTTGGTTTTAGAGTTTGTGCTCTAGAGGGATATGGACCCTCTCAGCCTCTGCTTCCTCATTTCTTGGGTGGGGATCATCAATCCCTGCCTGTATTACTCAGGGATCTCCAGAGAAACAGAATCAACAGGAGATATATATATATACATATGCATATGGAGAGGGATTTATTTTAAGGAATTGGCTCACATAATGGTGGGGGCTAGCAAGCCTAAAATTTGTAAGGCAGGATAGCAAGCTAGAAATTCAAGTAAGAATTGATGTTGCAGACTTGAGACTGAATTCTGCAGGGGAGCAAAGTAGAAATTTTAAAAAGGTTTCTATGCTGCAACCTTGAAGAGAATTCTTTCTTATTCAGGAAACCTCAGTCTTTGTTCTTAAGGCCTTCAACTAATAGGATGAGGCCCATCCAGATTATGGAGAGTAATCTGCTTTACTTAATGTCAACTGATTGGAAATATTAATCATATTCAGAAAAAAAAAAAAACTTTATAGTACTATCTAGACTAGCATTTAACCAGACAGCTGCTACCACAGTACAGCCAAGTTGACACATAAAATATGAAATTAACCACACTACCCTTCCTGCCTCACAAGTTGCTTAAGGAGGCATCATTCCTACATATTTTGTTTATTGCCTACATAGCACTGGGCACACAGTTACCACAAAAATATACTTTGTGAGTGTGTGCTCTGACAACACTTTGGAATTCAGAGCAATTGTCCATGTCAGGCCCTGAGCACTGTGGTTTGGGAGTGAGCCCCCTCACTCTCATCATATATTTTTGAGTCCTCTGTAGTCTCATCAGTTACACCTTAACTTCACCATTAAATTAACACAGTAGCCCAGAAATTATACTTCTAGAAGTTATTTCCATGAATATACTCACAGTGACACAAACTGACTTAAGGACAGTTATTCATCACAAGATGGTTTGTAGAAGAAAAGACTAGAAACAACTTAAATGCCCGTCAATACAGAATTTGGCTAAATGAACTTACTGGAATTTTAAAAATGAGGAAGCTTCTTATGTACTGTTGTGGAAAGATCTACTAAGATAGATATACCATTAGTAAGAAAAACAAGAAACATAATGAGGAATAGGATGTTACCAAATTGTATAAAAGAGAAAAAATAAGGAATATTTGAGAGATATCCTTACTTATGCATAATACATATTTGTACAGGTGTATAAATTAATTATAATGGAGAGGGACACTGAGTAGCTGAGGGATGGAGGTGAGAATGAGACCTTTTACTGAATATTCTTAGTAATAATCTTAAATTCCATGAGCGTATGACTGATACAAAATTAAATTAAAAAATAAAGAAAATGAACTCAACTAGTACTTGGTATAAAAATAAACAGGCAAACAAGTGAGTTTTCTTTGAGTTTTCTCTTCACTTACTTCTATCTCCTTTTGAGGGCTTCCCAGGCAGCTCAGTGGTAAAATCCACTTGCCAATCCAGGAGAAACAAGAGATGTGAGTTCGATCCCTGGGTTAGGAAGATCCCCTGGAGAAGGAAATGGCAACCGACTCCAGTATTCTTGCCTGGAAAATTCCATGGGCAGAGGAGCCTAGCGGGTTACAGTTCATGCCGACACAAAGAGTCAAGACTCAACTGAGCAACTGAGTGCACACACACCTGCTTTTGAACTTTGTGTTCAAAACTTTGTGTTTCAAAACTTTGTGTTTCTTGGATCTGAGAATAACTATCTCATAGAATGAGGCATATTGAGAAGACCAACAGAGGCTTCATTTCTACAGGAAGAAGTCCTAAATTTTAGATTTGGGGCCTGATGTCTGGTTTGTAACAGATTTTCCTCTGAAGAAAGAAAAGAAAGAAAGAGTGAAGGGTTGGCTCAGAGGAATTCCAGGAAACTAATCTGAGTAAAAAGCAGCAGGAAAATGTTTTTGAGAAGATGGCCAAAACACATCAGCCCAAACATAACAAGAGCTCAAAAAAAAATACCAAGTTATTTAGTTGAAAGACAGAATTCCAATGCTTTTTTTTTTTGCATGCATGCAACCCATCAGAACTAAA
>SJYV01017264.1:785257-818825 GCA_006410875.1 Neotragus pygmaeus
AAAAAAAAATACCAAGTTATTTAGTTGAAAGACAGAATTCCAATGCTTTTTTTTTTTTGCATGCATGCATGCAACCCATCAGAACTAAAACAAGTGAATCAGAAGACTTCAGACAAGATTATAAAAGATATATCTTTAGAAAACCAAGCTTGCAAATCCAGCCAACTCTCAGTTGGCCAGAGGTTGGCAGTTCAATCTATGAATCCAGACTAATTCTTCATCTCTTTCAGAGCCCTGCTATCTGCTTTTTAACACTTCATCAACTCCCTCAAGCTGGAGAGGAAGCAGAAAAAGAAAAAAATCAAAACATTTCACCCAGGAATTTGGATTGTCAGGGCTTTTTTTTTCCTCCTTTTCTCAGTAAAGTGATATTCCCTATTCACTCAATGATACTGTCTGTTTCTTTCTATATCCAGCAGGTTATGCTAGTTTCCACTGTAGTAACTGACAACTTCAAATATCTTAAAAGCTTAACACAGTGGCTTATTACTCAGTTATTCAAAGTATACTGCCAGTTCTGGCACCTTCCAGGTAGCTGTCCTAGGTGTTGCACCCCATGACACATCTTTCTCATATGACCACTGTAGAAGAGGAAGCAAGAACGTGGAGAACCTCACATTAACTCTAAGGCACTTACACCCAGAAGCAACCTGCACCTCTTCCAATCACATTACCAGGGACCAAAGGATCACATGAGACATCCATCCTCAGAAGCCAGGGAAGTCCAGCCTTCCTGCTCACCTAAAGGAGGGGCAGTGGGAATACTGAGAGGCAGCATTCGTGGCTTCCACACCTGCTTTGCTCCCCAACATGAGAAGCTCTGTTATTGCTTGGTTTTTACTTTGATTTTTGAAACCCAGTTGTGCCTGGAGCTGTGCCCAAATGCTTCGGGGTAACAGTACTTGAATGACAATTTCCCTGGTGGTACACTGGATGGGAATCCACCTGCCAATGCAGGGGACATGGGTTTGATCCCTGGTCCAGGAAGATTCCACACAGTATGGGCAACTAAAGCCCATGTGCCACAACTACTCAGCCCATGTGCTGTGACTACTGAAGCCTGTGCACTCAGAGCCCATGCTCTGCAACAAGAGAAGCCACCACGATGCAAAGCCCATGCACTGCAACTAGAAAACAGCGCCTGCTCACTGTGACAAGAGAAAGCCCACAGGCAGCAATGAAGTCCCAGCACAACCAAAACTAAATAAATAAATTTTATTTTTAGAAAAACAGTACTCGAATGAGTTAACTGGTGAAACAGCAGTCCGGCTGCCCTTGTCCTGCTTATTTTCTGACACAAATTACTTTTTTGAAAGCTATCCTCTAGGCACTACCCTCTAGGCGCTAAAGGGACCCTGAGGGCTTCATCAACAGTGCATGTTCAATGGGGTTCCACTGCAAGGAGCCATTCGCATTCTTTTTATGACTCTTCCTTGTAAGTGCTGCCAAGTATCTGTAACGCTAGGGGGTCTTTTGTGGTTTTAGAACCAAGTTTCCAAACTTCTAAACTGATAAGACCATTAGAAGATGATTAGATGATTAGAGTATGCCAGCAAATTTGGAAAACTCAGCAGTGGCCACAGGACTGGAAAAGGTCAGTTTTCATTCCAATCACAAAGAAAAGCAATGCCAAAGAATGCTCAAACTACCACACAATTGCACTCATCTCACACGCTAGCAAAGTAATGCTCAAAATTCTCCAAGCCAGGCTNGGGGGGGGGGATGAGACAGAGGGAGAGAAATTGAGGGAAGAGGTGTTGCATGGGAATTAGAGAGCAAATTTCAGGTCACCATAGACAGAAACTCGGTTCTAAACACCATGAGCATCCACAGAAGCCAACAGGACTGCCCTCACAGCAGTCCTGTCCAGGGTAAGAGCAATGCTCTTGACAGCCTGCCTCCAAATCCCGAGGCAGCATTGGCTACCTGTGCCCCTGGCCAAGTCCCCTGACTTCTCTCAGCATCTGTTACCTCATTCATAAACTGGGCGTGAAAAAACTAGCTCCATCGTTAGGTGCTTTTAAGGACTGAATGACTTAAAATATAGAAAAGTTCTTGGTTTGATATTTGGTAGATATAAAATATCTAAACATCTATTACAAAGGCACTGTCTTAGCCTTCCCTGGTAGTTCAGTGGTTAAGAATCCACCTGCCAATGCAGGGGACACAGGTTCAATGCCTGCTCCAGGAAGATCCCATGTGCTGAGGAACAATTAATAAGCCCGTGCACCACAGCTACTGAACCTGTGTGCATAGAGCCCGTGCTCTGCAAGGAGAGAGGCCACCGCGACACGAAGCCCATGCACCACAGCGGGCTTTCCGCCCACATGCAGCAATGAAGACCCAGTGTAGCCAAAACGGTGAAGAGTCTGCCTGCAGTACGGGAGACCCAGATTTGATCCCTGGATCAAGAAGATCCCCTGGAGAAGGAAATGGCAACCCAGTCTAGTACTCCTGCTTGGGAAATCCCATCCATGGATGCAGGAGCCTGGCAGGCTACAGTCCATGGGTTCGCAAAGAGTTGGAACAGCTGAGCGACTTTACTTTCACACTTTCAAATCAACAAACAGAAACAAAAAGCAAAGGCGCTCTCTAACCTTTGGTAAACTCACTCTCAGCATGGAAGAAAAGAACCACCACTTTCCACCTCTCTTCCACTCCTGCCCCTACTCCCAGAAGGAGCGCTGGTCTTATTCACCCACTTCCCTTGTTTACAGGATGAAGTCCGGCACCATAGCTGACGTTTACTCTGTGTTTGGAAGAAGCTGCTCTTGCTGTAGCTTCAGGCTAATTTTTTTTACTTCAGCTACTGGTTATCACCTCAGTCTGCCAAAAGCTGCCACCAGTGCAGCAAGCTACTGAGGTGGGCAATTGATTTTTTTCCCCCCTGAATTTGGGGCCAGAGGCAACAGCTTCTTTCAAGAAATTAAATCACAGCTCTGACTGTTCTCAGTGGGGAGGAGGTCGGGATTCAGTGTAAGGAGAGGTGATATCTCCCTGTTCCAAGATTCCCAGGCAATGAATCTGCTTGGACGTAGACATGGTTGGCCCGTGTCCACAGGAGTGGGCAACCCCTGGTGTTAAGTGTCATCTATAAAGAAAAAACCACAGAACCCACCCAGCCCAAGGCAGTTAGCAAAACCCAGGCCAGCACTGCGAACTACAGCAAAAACAATGAGCTGAAAAGGAAGAAAGGGAGACAAAAAAAAGTATGTGGTTTTAAGCTACATGGTCTTTATTTAAAGAGATGTCCAGCTATCAAATAGCTGCTTGGAATTCAATACGGAAAGTACAGGAGGGTTATGGGATCACAATCCCAACCAAATTTTGAAATCAATTCACAAAGCTTCATCACACTGCAGAGAAAATACTCAGAACATCCCTAAATTCACAGCTCAAAAATGACATTCTGTTGGTCAAGTTTCTAGCAGCTTCTTTGGAGGTGTCTTCTCCTTTGAGCCCTTTTACTCAAGATAAAATAAAAAGAGAAATAGGGATGCTAGTGGACTTTTGAACCCCACAGGGCTGGTCTAAATGGCCTAAGGAACTCCACAATCTCAGGGCACAGTTGTCTGTCACTCAGAGCCACAGATGGAAAATTTAGACCCCCAAAACCTCCACCGAAGAAACAAAACAGCAGATACATTATCTGAGTGACATCAAGTCAGGGAATTTTTTTTTCTTATTTCTTTTTTCTGTATAGAACCATCCAGTCATCTAAACCTCATGGTTATAACCAGGAGAGTCATTTAGTCTGAAATACACTAGTTCCATTTGTCCACGAAGTGGTAGTAATACACTCTTTCCCAAAGGGAGCAACAGCAAGAACGGAAATGTAATTTATTTTTTATTGCTGAGTTGGGCTTTTCAATTTTTGCAGACATATCTTTAATAGATTTTCCGACATTTTATTTGTTGAAAAATTTCCATGCCCTTGCATAATTTCAATTATTCAATGAAAAACACAGTTTGGGGAATTGCTTCCAGCCACTTATTCAGCCCTTTGAATAAGCCATATTTATTACTTGAATTGATTACTTTGCCCATTTGAAGATTAGCTTGGATGAACGGGGATTAGGAGAGAAATCGTTTTTAATTCTTTCTTCTCCTGCAATCACACAGGGACCCTTTGTTTCTTGGAGTAGCTCAGAATCTGGCCTTGCAGATCCCTGGGGTCCTACCAGAGAGGAGCAGAAGAGGGAGGGTGCCACTGGGGCTTCCCAGGTGGCTAGGTGGTAAAGAATCCGCCTGCCAATGAAGGAAACACAGGTTTGATCTCTGGGTTGGGAAGAGCCCCTGGAGAGGAAATGGCAACCCACTTCAGTAGTCTTGCCTGGGAAATCCCACAGATTGAGAACTCTGGCAGGCTACAGTACATGGGGTTGCAAACAGACACGATTGAGCACACACACGCCGTGGGGGTACCCCATCAGAACATCCATCAGCTGCAGGCAACAGAGCTTTGTTGAGTTTCTAAATACAGGAAATCTGGAGATGGGCAATTACTGGCCTTAGCTCAGGGAATCGACAAAGCCCTGGGCTGACATCTCAGGAGGTTTTTTTGACCACAAATGGCTGTAGCAAATCAGGTCATCACATCCACAAAGAAGAGTCAAAGGGGAAAGACCACTTCTGCACATTCTGCCTCTTTTTATTAGGAAATGAAAATCTTTTCCAGCAGTCTCCCGCTGGCGTCCCGTTACTTCCACTCCCGCCATCAATCCAAGCTACCGTCTTATCACCCCCACGACATTCTCATTTCTCTTCCACCTTCTTCTCCTTGCTCTGTCTGCCTTTTCTCAATATAACAACCTGAGTGAACACATTCAAGTGAAAGTGAGATCATGCTAGCGCTGTGCCCTGAACTACAGTAGCTTCCGCACATACTGCAGAAAGAAGTCCAGGCTCCTGGGAGGGGTTGTGAAGCCCACATGATCTGGCCATCTCCTTCCATCTGTGGTCTCTACCCATTGAACAATCTGTGTCCACTCTGCTCCAGCCACACTGGCTCCTTCTGGGTTTTTTTTTAAGTATTTATGTTTTTATTATTTATTGATTTGGCGGCCTCCGGTCTTAGTCACAGTATGTGGGATCTTTTGTTGACACACACGGACTCTCTAGATGTGGCACAGGTTCCAGAGCACACGGGCTTCAGTAGCTGCAACTCATGGGTTTAGTTGCTCCATGGCATGTGGGATCTTAGTCCCCCAACCAGTGATTGAACCCATGTCCCCTGCACTGCAGTGCAGATTCTTAACCACTGGACCACCAGGGAAGTTCCTGGCTCCTACTATTTTAATAAGACCAGCCTTTTCCTCCCCCTCAGGGCCTTTGCACGTGCTCTTCCTGCTGCCTGGCATCTTATTCCTCCTATAACGACACACTTGGTTCCCTGACCTTCTGCAATCTTTGTTCACATTTCATCTTAGAGGTAAGATCTTCCCTGACCACACTATTGATAATTCCAACTTCCCTTTCCCCATTTCTTTCCATGTTTTATCTTACTATTTTTGCATAGCATTATCTAACATATCCTGGAGGAGGGCATGGCAACCCACTCTAGTATTCTTGCCTGAAATCCCCATGGACAGAGGAGTCTGGCAGGCTACAGTCCACGGGGTCACAAAGAGTCTGACATGACAGTGCAACTGAGCATATCTAACATATACATTAAGTCCCCTACATATGAATGAGTTCCATTCTGAGAGCATGTCTGAAAGTCCGATTTGCTAGTAGGTCCAACACACTGAGCCTAGGTACCCAATTAACATGATCTGGTATATAGTACTGCACTGTAATAAGGTTTATACTACTTTCCACACAAACAATATATACAAAACAAACATAAAAAATAAGAAAGCCTTTTCATCTTACAGTACAATATTCTAAAAAGTATAGTAGTACAGTACAACAGCTGGGATACAGAGGCTGGCATCAAGCGAGAGAAAAGTTACTGACTAGAGGAGGGAGAAGAGGTGGGAGATGGTAGCGCTAAAGATTTGTCAGCAATATGAGAGTGAAGGCAGGCTGCTACTTCACTCAAGTCTGACATTAATGGAACACACATTCACATCTTTGAAAGTTCACAACTGGAAGATTTGTATGTAGAGGACTTACTGTATACCTATTTATCTTTTTAACTTGCCTCCCCCCCAGTAATTGGAACAGAGCCTCACATGAGTTATCCACCAAGGCACTCATGGAAGAATGAAAGAATTGATGGGACAGAACTGGTTTCCAAGGCCTCTACTAGCAAGAACCCATGTACCACATATGTGGTACTCTGGCCTCTATAGCAAGAGCCTATCAAAAGAAAGGGGACTAGGAATTACTTTGGGTGGGGGCAGTTTGCCACACCATGCAGCTTATATGGGTGCTAGTGGTAAAAAACCTGTCTGCCAATGTAGGAAACATAAGAGACGCAGGTTCAATCCCTGGGTCAGGAAGATCTCCTGGAGGAGGAAATGGCAACCCACTTCAGTATTCTTGCCTGGAAAATCTCATGGACAGAGAAACCTGGTGGGCTACAGTCCAGAGGGTCGAAAACAATCAGACATGACTGAAGTGACTTAGCACATACGCACATGCAGCTTGTGGGATCTCAGTTCTTAGTTCCCCAACCAGAGATTGCACCTGTGCCCTCAGCAGTGAAAGCACAGAGTCCTAAACAGTGAACTGTAGGGAAGTCCCTAGAAATGACTTCTGAGTGATCAACTAACAGTGAGTGTAATATACATTCACCAGCCCTTCTTCATTAAAACAAAATCCCAATCTCCAACCACTTGTGAATGACTGTAACAAAACCGATCAAATTATTCTGATTTTTCTCACTGAGGAATCCAAAGGTTAGCTGGAGTATTATGGATAAGGGAAAAGAGAAAAAAATAAAAACAGATCATAGGTCTTCATAGACATGTGTCATGCATTCTTTAAATCCTCAGGACAGCCTCAGAGGAAGGCGAAGTTAGGAGATGCTGGGCAATGTGTCCACAGGCCCTGTGGAGGTGTAATACTGGGAGTGTTAGTCTCCAGTGAAGGTGCTGCACACCCCACTGTAGACACCCGCACTGTCCAATGCTGTGGTCATCAGCCACAGGGGCTGTGGAGCACTTGAAATGTGGCTGATCCAACTTGAGATGTGCCATCAGGGCCAATACATAACAGATTTTGATGGCTTAGTAGGCAAAACATGTAAAACATCTCACTAATACCTTTCATATTGATTACACATTTAAGGGAAGATATTTGGGATATATTGAGTTGAACAAAATATGTTACTAAAATTAATTACACCGGTTTGTTTTTACTTTTTTCATGTGGCTACTAGAAAATTTTAAATCACATTTGTGGCTTGTGTTATATTTCTATTGGACAGAGCGGACAATTCATCATATTATACTGCCATTATTTGTTTTATCTCCCTCACCCACCAGACTGGGAGCTCAAGGAGAAGAGAAAAGAGAACCTTCCAGTGCCAGAGAGAGATTTATGGTAAATACTCCAGAAACATTTGTTGAACAAAGCTGTGAAAAAATAAACTGCACTTATTAAATGATTTTGAAATAGTTATAAATCTTTTGGAATTATACGCTATAAATTACTACTGAAATGACCACCAATCTGTTGGTTGTGGATTTTCAATACAAATGGTTAGTTTCTATGTCCATATAATCTCACAGGCATAGAATAAATGAGTATTCCAAAACTACACCAAACCTTATGCATGTGAACTCAAACCAGCACACATTTATCTTTCAGGTGAGTTAGGCAGCCTACTACTTATAAAATGCTGCAAGTGACATAATTTGACTCTGCAATCAGCTCTTCTATCTATATTGCTACTATGCAATGGCTGATCCAAGGACCAGCAGCAGGAGCATCACCCGGGAGCTCCTGAGAAATGCAGCACCCTTCTATGCACCCTGATGTTCACTGCAGCACTATTTACAATAGTCAGAACACAGAAGCAACCTAGACGTCCATCAACAGAGGAATGGGTAAAGATGTGTTACATATATACAATGAAATGTTGTTTTTCAGTCAGTAAGTCGTGTCCAACTCTTTGCAACCTCATGAGCTGCATAGCACCCCCAGGCTCCTCTGTCCATGGGGTTCAGGAATATTACTCAGGCATAAAAAGAAACAAAATAATGCCATTTTTCAGTGACATGGATGGACCTAGAGAGTGTCATACAGAGTGAGGTAATTCAGAAAGAGAAATACAAATAACATATAATATTGCTTATATGTGGAATCTCAACAAACGGTACAGATGAACTTAACCGCAAAGCAGAAATAGAGTCATAGATGTAGAAAATAAATGTATAGTTACCAAGTGGAGAAAAGGGAGTGGAATGAATTGGGAGATTGGGATTGACATATATACACTACTATATATAAAATAGATAACTAATGAGAACCTACTGTATGGCACAGGGAACTCTACTCAATGCTCTGTGGTGACTTAAATGGGAAGAAAATCTTAAAAAGAGTAGATATATGTATATGTATAACTGAATCATCCTGCTGTACAGCAGAAACTAATACAACATTGTAACGCAACTATAATCCAGAGAGACATTGTGGGGTGGGAGGTGGGAGGGGGATTCGGGATTGGGAGCTTGTGTACACCTGGGGTGGATTCATGTCGATGTATGGCAAACCCAATAGAGTATTGTAAAGTCAAATTAAAAAATAAATAAATTTTAAAAAAAAAAGAAAGAAAGAAATGTAGCACTTCTGGGTGCACCCCAAACTTACTGAACCAGAACAAGATTTCCATTTAATAGTATGCACGTAAAATCTGAGAAGCCTAAGTGTCTGTTTTTGCTTTTTAACTCTGGGAAGAAGGCCACCTAGGAACTTGGCTATCATTCCATTTTTCACACCTTGTTNGTAGCACTTCTGGGTGCACCCCAAACTTACTGAACCAGAACAAGATTTCCATTTAATAGTATGCACGTAAAATCTGAGAAGCCTAAGTGTCTGTTTTTGCTTTTTAACTCTGGGAAGAAGGCCACCTGGGAACTTGGCTATCATTCCATTTTTCACACCTTGTTTGTTAAAAATAATTCAGCATTTACTTTGTGTAAAATGCTATCCTTAGGCCCAGAGATCCAAGGGTGAACCAGGCACATGGCTCGTGGTTCTGTGGCTTATGTCTCCTGTTACTGAGACCTCACTCCTTGTATGGCAGCTGGATACACCAGGTATTAGAGCCCCAGCAAGCACTGCTGAGGGGGTGTGCTGGAGTGAGAGGGCAGGCACAGTACAAATGGCCCCATTTCTGCAGTGAACCTGCAGATAGCCACCTCATGAATCGTGCATCTCAGCAGGTCTAGAGGAAAGGAAGCAGCCAACACTCTCCTTTTCAAGAAAGAAACTTTCCCTGAATCTGCCCATTTCCATAGAGACCCAAGAGCCTGCAAAAGCTTTCATCAGCTTTTTGGTCCCCAGGCTCCAGTGCAAGCAAGTGTAATTCCCCTTCGTCTGAGTCTCTGGGATAGCATGAAGTATTTAGTCACAGGTGTTTGGTCCCAGAGAGGAAAATCAACTCACACTGCATCTCAGCAGCAGTTCTCAGATGCTCTGTGGTGGGCAATTTGTGCTGAAACCTCAATGAACTCTCAGACATATTCAGGAAATCCAACTCCCAGATTTCTTTTCCTCTATTTCCACAATTACAATTGCATCCACTTTATCAGTCAAATTTCTTGAGCACCTTTGATGTGTATTGTAAAAAATGCAGAAGTTGTCCTTCTTAACAAGAAAAACTGATGTCTAAACAAGTAACAGTTTAAAACTTAATGCATGGCTTTCAATGAGTCACTGTTGCTGTTATTGTTCAGTCACTAAGCCATGTCCAACTCTGTGTGACCCCATGGACTGAGGCTTCCCTGTCCTTCACTATCTCCTGGAGTTTGCTCAAACTCATGTCCACTGAGTCAGTGATGCCATCCAACCATTTCATCCTCTGTTGCCTTCTTCTACTCTTACCCTCAGTCTTTTCCAGCATCAGGAACTCTTCCAATGAATCAGTTCTTCACATCAGGTGGCCAAAGTACTGGAACCTCAGCTTCAGCATCAGTCCTTCCAATGAATATTCAGGGTTGATTTCCTTTATGATTGACTGGTTTGACCTCTGTGCTGTACAAGGAACTCTCCAGTCTTCTCCAGCACCAGTTTGAAAGCATCAAGTCTCTGGCACTCAGCCTTCTTTATGGGCCAACATTCACATCCATACGCGACTGCTGGAAAAACCATAGCTTTGACTATAGACTTGTGTTGGCAAAGTGATGTCCCTGTTTTTCAATATGCTGTCTAAGTTAGTCATAGCTTTTCTTCCAAATAACAGGCATCTTTTAATTCCATGGTTGCAGTCATCATCTGCAGCAATATTGGAGCCCAAGAAAATAAAGTCAACCAAAATTGATGTCTAAACAGATAACAGCTTAAAACTTAGGCATAGCTCTCAATGATTCATACATGGAAATTATTCCATCAATGCTTGGTCCACCAGGCTCTGTGTTCTGGATAGGTCCACCTTGGTCCACCTGGCTCATCTTCCCTACCTCTTGCCTGATCTCAGCACTTCAGCCAGGCTAGAATGTTCTTCCCACTTTCCCCCTCCTCTGCCCCTCTTCTTACCTAGTGAACTCTATTCATCCTTCAGTTCTCAGCTCAGGGATTTCTTTCTTGGGGAGCCTTCCAGGTGCCCAATGGCTTGTGTGACCTGGGTTTCTCCCCTGTGCTCTCTTTCTGACTCTCTCCCTTCAGCCCTTAGGTATGCGCCTCTTTCCTGACTGATTCAGTCTTTATTCTATAGACTAGGGGAATTTGAACGTTTTAGAGCAAAAGAGAGATAACATTAAAGCCAGGGAAAGATAAATTCAGCAGCTGTGGGCAGAGTAACAAAGGAAGAGATTACAGGCACAGGGAAGAGCCTGGATGATTAGCTGTTAAATGCCTGGCCTGGGGCTCTTTTTAAAGTATTATCTTATTTGCTCTTCATCATATAGCTTCCCAGGCAGCTCCGGTGATAGAGAATCCACCTGCTTATGCAAGAGACATAAGAGACCTGGATTTGATCCCTGCATCGGGAAGATGCCCTGGAGAAGGCAATGGCAACCCACTCCAGTATTCTTGCCTAGAGAATCCCATAGACAGGAGAGCCTGGTGGGATACAGTCCATGGGGTCACAAAGAGTCGGACACAACTGAGCAACTTAGCACATATGTCTGTAAGGAAAGTTTTGCTTTCCCCATTTTTTAATTAGAGACTGGGATGGAGAAGGATTTATTAACTTGTTCAAGGCCCCACAGCTGAAATGCCCAGTCCTGCCTGGCTCCTATAAGCAACTTCTTTCACAGGAAAGAACAAAAGGAAAGAATTGATCTGGCAAATACTGTAGAGGAAAAGCAACAGAATTAATTGATGATTATGCGTGGGGATAGGCATGGTGGTGGTGGTTTAGTCACTAAGTGGTGTCCAATTCTTTGCGACCCCATGGACTGCCTGCCAAGCTCCTCTGTCCATGAGATTTCCCAGGCAAGAATATTAGAGTGGGTTGCCATTGCCTTCTCCAGGGCATCTTCCCAGCTCAGGAATCGAACTCGTGTCTGCTGCACTGGCAGGAGGATTCTTTACCACTGTGCCATCTGGGAGTGGACTGGAGTGGGAGAAAGGAATTTATCCAAGATGACTGACATTCTCATCGGGTCACCACCTCCTGGAAGCATATGAGACACATCTTTCCTGAGTCCCGCTCAGCACTCTGTGTCTCCCTCCCTGCCCCTACCCCCACATCAGAGCACTCTTCCTAGAGTGTAGAGCTCCCAGTCTGTTTGCCTGTCTTCCCCACAAGACCATGTCTATGGGATTCACTACTGGAGCCCTGCAGGAAAGCAAACAGCTTGAAAGTGCCTAGTGAAGACTTGCTACTTAAGACAAGGTGACAAATGAACAAAGGACTGGACAATCAGGAGAGTAAGAGTGCCAAGGACACATTCACAGAGGGAAGTGCTTGGATCAAAGTGCTGAAGATCAGCCAGCCAGAGAGGGCTGGACAGCTTTCTGGGGTTCACCTGGAGTGATTGTCTGATATTGGGGTTAGCTTCATGAAAGTTAGGGAGAGAAGCCCCACTGCATGATGGTTTTCATTTCTATGTCATAGTTAAAGTCCATTGATAAACAGCAATCACCCACACTCAGCACATTAGTGCATCGCTCTGGTTTTCTTTGCAACCTAAGAGCTTCTGTAGCTAAGGACTCTAATTAAAACTATTACCATGTCAAGGGAAATTTTTTAGAAAAAAACAATAATTAGATTTGAAAATTTCATAATTTGTTAATGTTGTCAAGCTCAATAAACACTATTTTTTCCTGCTCACAAGTCTTTCAGGAAAAGATCTGAAATCCTGAATGAGTGGAAATAGAATGGGTGACCATTTTCAAACGTTTTTCCTTTTTTTTAGAAAGAGAGTCTGCAAAGGTTTTAAGGACAACCAACTCAAAAATTCATTATCTACTGTTTCCTCCCTCTTGGATAATTCTCAGCTTGCAAAAATATGCTAGAATCTCCATGCTTAATAACTTTCTCGTAACCTAGTCCTCCCCTCCAGAAATGGCACCAGCAAAACTTCTCAGAAAGAGTTGTTCGTATACATTCTATCTCTGCTTTCTCATTGCCTACCTAGTGTCTATTTTGAATTAAATTTGTATTGTGTTATAAACATAAAGTCATTGCGGGAAGTTATAAAATACAAATAAGCTATGAGAAAATTAAAAGAATTCATGTGACGATGGACCGAGAGATTATCGTACTGTCAGAAAGAGAAACACAAATGCCATATGATATCACTTATATGTGAAATCCAAAATATTACACAAATGAACCTATCTATGAAACAGAAACAGACTCACAGAAATAAAGGACAGACGTGGTTTCCAGGTGGCAGGAGGGGTGGAGGAGGGTGTTTAGGACTAGCAGATGCAAACTATTATACCAAGAATGGATAAGCAACAAAGTCCTACTGTAAAGCATAGGGAACTATATTCAATTTCTTATAACAGACCATCATGGAAAAGAATATGAAAAAGAATGTGTGTATATAAATATGCTTAATGATTTTGCTATATACTAGAAATTAACACAACATTATAAATCAATTATACTTCAACTTAATAAAAGGGGGGATGGGGAAAAGTATCCATGTGGGGAAACTAAGCACACGGTAAACTGCACTGCCCAGCACCCCTTGCACTTTGGGCATACATTTACATTCCATTAGTGAGTGAGACACATCATTTCTACTCACTAATGTGAGTGGTAGTAATATATTCTACTTACTGGCATGGGCCACAAAACCCCCCATGTACACTCCTCTATGCTCTTTCCTCTTCCTATAATATATAAGAACTTATAACCAACTGGAATTTATTCCAGGGATTAAAGGTTGGCTTAACACTGGAAAATCAATTAATGTAATACATCTTATATAGGTAAAAACAAACATTACACAATCATCTCAAAAGACACAGAAAAAAATTTGATGAAATCCAACACTTATAGGATAAAAACACACAACTAACTAAGAATGGAAGGGAACCTGATAAAAGTATCTATGAAAATCCCAGAGTTAACTTCATACTTCCTGGTGAAAGCCTGGAAGCTTTACCCCTAAGATAAGAAACAAGACAATGATGACCATTCTTGGCCACTTCTATTCAACCTTGTACTGGATGTTCTATCTAGGACAATTAGTGACTTAAGATTCTTCCAAAAAATACCACAGACTGGTTGATTTAAACAATAAATATTCATCTTGGGAAATCGAAGGTCAAGGTGCCAATAGACTCTGGTGAGAACAGCTTCCTGGTTCATAGACCACTCTTCTCATTGTGTTCTCACACAGCAAAAAAAGCAAGGAAGCTCTCTATAGTATCTTTTATAAGGGCACTTGACTGTGTGGATCACAATAAACTGTGGAAAATTCTGAAAGAGATGGGCATACTAGACCATCTGACCTGCCTCTTGAGATATCTGTATGGAGGTCAGGAAGCAACAGTTAGAACTGGACATGGAACAACAGACTGGTTTCAAATAGGAAAAGGAGTATGTCAAGGCTGNTTGTGAAATTATTTGTTCTAGTTCTCTGAAAAATACCATTGGTAGCTTGATAGGGATTGCTTTGAATCTGTAGATTGCTTCAGGTAGCATACTCATTTTCACTCTATTGATTCTTCCAATCCATGAATATGGTATATTTCTCCATCTATTTGTGTACTCTTTGATTTCTTTCATCTGTGTTTTATAGTTTTCTATATATAGGTCTTTTGTTTCTTTAGGTAGATTTATTCATAAGTACTTTGCTTTTTTTGTTGCAATGGTGAATTGAATTGTTTCCTTAATTTGTCTTTCTGTTTTCTCATTGTTAGTGTATAGGAATGCAAGGGATTTTAGTGTGTTAATTTTATATCCTGCAACTTTACTATATTCATTGATTATCTCTAGTAATTTTCTGGTGGAGTCTTTAGGGTTTTCTATGTAGAGGATTGTGTCATCTACAAACAGTGAGAGTTTTACTTCTTTTCCAATTTGGATTCCTTTTATTTCTTTTTCTGCTCTGATTACTGTGGCCAAACCTCCATAATTATGTTCAATAGTAGCGGTGAGAGTGGGCACCCTTGTCTTGTTCCTGATGTTAGGGGAAATGCTTTCAGTTGTTCACCATTGAGGATAATATTTGCTGTGGGTTTGTCATATATAGCTTTTATTATGTTGAGATATGATTCTTNCCTCCATAATTATGTTCAATAGTAGCGGTGAGAGTGGGCACCCTTGTCTTGTTCCTGATGTTAGGGGAAATGCTTTCAGTTGTTCACCATTGAGGATAATATTTGCTGTGGGTTTGTCATATATAGCTTTTATTATGTTGAGATATGATTCTTCTATTCCTGCCTTCTGGAGGGTTTTTATCATAAATGGATGTTGAATTTTGTCAAAGGCTGTTTCTGCATCTTTTGAGATAACCATCTGGTTTTTATCTTTCAATTGTTAATGTGGTCTATCACATAGATTGATTTGCAGATATTAAAGAATCTTGCATCCCTGGGATAAAGCCCAGTAGGTCATGATGTATGATCTTTTAAACATGTTGTTGAATTCTGTGTTTTAGGATTTTGTTAAGGATTTTTGCATCTATGTTCATCAGTGATATTGGCCTGTGGTTTTCTTTTTTTGTGGCATTTTTATCAGGTTTTGGTATTAGGGTGATGGTGGCCTCATAGATTAAGAATGGAAGTTTACCTTTCTCTACAATTTTCTGTNTTTTGTTAAGGATTTTTGCATCTATGTTCATCAGTGATATTGGCCTGTGGTTTTCTTTTTTTGTGGCATTTTTATCAGGTTTTGGTATTAGGGTGATGGTGGCCTCATAGATTAAGAATGGAAGTTTACCTTTCTCTACAATTTTCTGTAAGATTTTGAGTAGGATTGGTGTTACCTCTTCTCTCAATTTTCATTAGAATTTAGTTGTGAAGCCGTCTGGACCTGGGCTTTTATTTCCTGAAAGATTTCTGATTATAGTTTCAATTTTAAGCTTCTGATGGGTCAGTTAAGATTTTCTATTTCTTCCTAGTTCAGTTTTGGAAAGTTATACTTTTCTAAGTATTTGTCAATTTCTTCAAAGTTGTCCACTTTATTTGCATACAGTTGCTGATAGTAGTCTCTTATGATCCTTTATATTTCTGTGTTGTCTGTTGTGATTTTTCCACTTTCATTTCTAATTTTGTCAGTTTGATTCTTCTCCCTTTTTTTCTTGATGAGTCTGTCTAATGGCTCGTCTATTTTATTTATCTTCTCAAAGAACAAGCTTCTAGTTTTGTTGATTCTTGCTATGGTCTCCTTTGTTTCCTTTTCATTTATTTCTACCCTAATTTTTATGAATTATTTCCTTCTACTAACCCTGGGGTTCTTCATTTCTTCCTTTTCGAGCTGCTTTAGGTTTTCAGTTCAGTTCAGTTCAATCGCTCAGTCATATCAGACTCTTTGAGACATCATGAACTGCAGCACGACAGGCCTCCCTGTCCATCACCAACTCCCAGAGTCCACCCAAACCCATGTCCATTGAGTCGATGATGCCATCCAACCATCTCAGCCTCTGTCATCCCCTTCGCCTCCTGCCCTCAATCTTTCCCAGCATCAGGGTCTTTTCCAATGAGTCAGCTCTTCGCATGAGGTGGTCAAAGTATTGGAGTTTCAGCTTCAGCATCAGTCCTTCCAATGAACACCCAGGACTGATCTCCTTTAGGATGGACTGGTTGGATATCCTTGCAGTCCAAAGGACTCTCAAGAGTCTTCTCCAAAACCACAGTTCAAAAGTATCAATTCTTCAGTGTTCAGCTTTCTCTATGGTCCAACTCTCACATCCATACATGACCATAGGAAAAACCATAGCCTTGACCAGACGGACCTTTGCTGGCTAAGTAATGTCTCTGCTTTTCAATATGCTGTCTAGGTTGGTCATAACTTTCCTTCCAAGGTAAGAGTCTTTAATTTCATGGCTGCAATCACCACCTTCAGTGATTTTGGAGCCCATAAAAATAAAATCAGCCACCGTTTCCATTGTTTCCCCATCTATTTGCCATGAAGTGATGGGACTGGATGCCATAATCTTAGTTTTCTGAATGTTGAGCTTTAAGCCAACTTTTTCACTGTCCTCTTTCACTTTCATCAAGAGGCTCTTTAGTCCATGTTCACTCTCTGACATAAGTGTGGTGTCATCTGCATATCAGAGGGCAGACAGACTGAAACCACAGCCACAGACAACTAGCCAGTCTGATCACATGGACCACAGCCTTATCTAACTCAATGAAACTAATCCATGCCATGTGGGGCCACCTAAAACAGATGGGTCATGGGGAAGAAGTCTGACAGAATGTGGTCCACTGGAGAAGAGAATGGCAAACCACCTCAGTATTCTTGCCTTGAGAACCCCATGAACAGTATGAAAAGAGAAAAAGATAGGACACTGAAAGATGAACTCCCCAGGTCGGTAGGTGCCCAATATGCTACTGGAGATCAGTGGAGAAATAACTCCAGAAAGAATGAAGAGATGGAGCCAAAACAAAAACAATACCCAGTTGTGGATGGGACTGGTGACAGAAGCAAGATCTGATGCTGCAAAGAGCCATATTGCATAGAAACCTGGAATGTTAGGTCCATGAATCAAGGCAAATTGGAAGTGGTCAAACAGGAGATGACAACAGTGAGCATTGACATACTAGGAATTAGCGAACTAAGATGGACTGGAATGGGTGGATTTAACTCAGATGACCATTATATCTACTACTGTGGACAGTAATCCCTTAGAAGAAATGGAGTAGCCATCATGGTCAACAAAAGAGTCCAATTGCAGTACTTGGATGCAATCTCAAATATAACAGAATGATCTCTGTTCGTTTCCAAGGCAAACCATTCAATATCATGGTAATTCAAGTCTATGCCCCAACCAGTAACGCTGAAGAAGTTGAAGGTTAACGGCTCTATGAAGACCTACAAGACCTTCTAGAACTAACATCCAAAAAAGATGTCCTTTTCTTATAGGGGACTGGAATGCAAAAGTAGGAAGTCAAGAAACACCTGGAGTAACAGGCAAATTTGGCCTTGGAATACAGAATGAGACAGGGCAAAGGCTAATGGAATTCTGCCAAGAACATGCACTGGTCATAGCAAACACCCTCTTCCAACAACACAAGAGAAGACTCTACACATGGACATCACCAGATGGTCGACACCGAAATCAGATTGATTGTATTCTTTGTAGCCAAAGATGGAGAAGCTCTATACAGTCAACAAAAAACAAGACCAGGAGCTGACTGTGGCTCAGATCATGAACTCCTTATTGCCAAATTCAGACTGAAATTGAAGAAAGTGGGGAAAACCGCTAGACCATTCAGGTATGACCTAAATCAAATCACTTATGATTATACAGTGGAACTGAGAAATAGATTTAAGGGACTAAATCTGATAGATAAAGTGCCTGATGAACTATGGACAGAGGTTCATGACATTGTACTGGAGACAGGGATTAAGACCATCCCCATGGAAAAGAAATGCAAAAAAGAAAAATGGCTGTCTGAGGAGGCTTTATAAATAGCTGTGAAAAGAAGAGAAGCAAAAAAAGGAAAGATTTACTATATAGCATGAGGAATTAACTATACTCAATATCGTATAATGGGCTTCCCAGGTGGTGCAGTGATAAAGAATCTGCTTGCCAATGCCAGAGACACAGGAGACTTGGGTTAGATCCTTGGGTTGGGAAGATCCCCTAGAGGAGGAAATGGCAACCCACTCTTGCTTGGAAAGTCCCATGGACAGAGGAGCCTGGTGGGCTACAGTGCATGAGGTCACAAAGCATCAGACACATCTGAGCATGCACACATGTAATATCTTATAATAACTTTTAATGGAATATAGTCTGCAAAAAAGGTGAATCCTTATGCTATACATCTGAAACAAACACAATATTTTTAACCAACAGTACTTCAATAAAATAAAATTATGCAATGTTACTTTGATTACTATTTATACCCTTTCTGTCTGAATCCCCTACAAGAATGGAAGCTTCACATGGACAGAGTGTTATTTGTTTGGCCTGCAAGTGCCATCAACTGGTGCCTGGTACATGATGGGTTCCTGGTAAGTGTCCACTTTGGGAACACATGAAGTCATGTTCTAAGTTCTCCCTGGGAAGTCATTGCAATATAGCACAAGAAGGATCCATTTTCAGTTCAGACTGCCACCTAGATGGAACTCTTTCCAGTAGAACAGATTAAAAATGGTCCTGGAGAGATTGGGATTGATATATAGACAGATAGATAGATATAGATATATATATAATGATACTATGCACAAAATAGATAACCTAATGAGAACCTACTGTATACCCTGGGGAACTCTATGCAATGGCTCTGTGGTGACCTAACAGGGAAGGAAATCCAAAAAAGAGGGGATATGTGTGTACATCTAGCTGATTCACTTTGTTATACAGAGAAACTAACACAATGTGGTAAAGCAACTCTATTCTAATAAAAACTGATGAAAACAAATAAAATGTTCCTTGACCACCACGGTCCCCAAAACCACTCATCACATCACAGAGTACAGCACTTCTTCCCAGAAAGACAGAGGACACACCTCACAGAGCCATTGCTCATCAGTAGTTAAAAGCAGGCACCTAGGAAGTAGTAAAAATCTTCCATTGAAATTAGTTAAGAAAAACTCACTGCCTTTAGACAGAACTTTGGACAAGTACACAAGTAAATACTAAGAATTTAGCACAAATCACTGCAGTATGTGGATAGGGAGAAAAACTATACAAAATAACCTGAAAGGCTCCTTTCTTATTCCCACTGATTGTGGGGTTCTAACCACTTTCTTTATAGAGAAGCTCTATACAGTCAGCAAAAACAAGACTGGGAGCTGACTGTAGCTCAGATCACAAACTCCTTGTTGCCAAATGCAGACTTAAATCAAAGAAAGTAGGGAAAACCACTAGACCATTCAGGTATGACCTAAATCACATCCCTGATGATTATACAGTAGAAGTGAGAATAGATTCAAGGGATTAGATCTGATAGAGTGCCTGATGAACTATGGACAGAGGTTCATGACATTGCACAGGATGCAGCAATCAGGACCATCCCCAAGAAAAAGAAATGCAAAAAGGTCTCTGAGGAGACCTTACAAATAGCTGTGAAAAGAAGAGAAGTGAAAGGCAAAGGAGAAAAGGAAAGATATACCCATTTGAATGCAGAGTTCCAAAGAATAGCAAGGAGAGATAAGAAAGCCTTTCTCAGTGATCAGTGCAAAGAAATAGAGGAAAACAACAGAATGGGAAAGACTAGAGATCTCTTCAAGTTAATTAGAGATACAAAGGGAACATTTCATGCAAAGACGGGCTCGATAAAGCACAGAAATGCTATGGACCTAGCAGAAGCAGAAGAGGTGGCAAGAATACACAGAAGAACTACACAAAAAAGATCTTCCTGAGCCAGATAATCACGATGGTGTGATCACTCACCAAGAGCCAGACATCCTGGAATGTGAAGTCAAGTGGGCCTTAGAAAGCATCACTATAAACAAAGCTAGTGGAGGTGATGGAATTCCAGTGGAGCTATTTCAAATGCTAAATGATGATGCTGTGAAAGTGCTGCACTCAACATGCCAGCAAATCTGGAAAACTCAGCAGTGGCCACAGGACTGGAAAAGGTCAGTTTTCATTCCAGTTCCAAAGAAAGGCAATGCCAAAGAATGCTCAGACTATCACACAATTGTACTCATCTCACACACTAGTAAAGTAATGCTCAAAATTCTCTGAGCCAGGCTTCAACAGTGCATGAACCATGAATGTCCAGATGTTCAAGCTGGTTTTAGAAAAGGCAGAGGAACCAGAGATCAAATTGCCAACATCTGTTGAATCACCAAAAAAGCAAGAGAGTTCCAGAAAAACATCTATTTCTGCTTTATTGACTATGCCAAAGCCTTTGACTGTGTGGGTCACAACAATCTGTGGAAAATTCTTCAAGAGATGGAAATACCAGACCAGCTGACCTGTCTCCTGAGAAATCTGTATGCAGTTCAGGATACAACAGTTAGAACTGGACATGGAAAAACAGACTGGTTCCAAATAGGAAAAGGAGTACGTCAAGGCTGTACACTGTCACCCTGCTTATTAACTTATATGCAGAATACATCATGAGAAACGCTGAGCTGAATGAGGCACAAACTGGAATCAAGATTGCCCAAAGAAATATCAGTAACCTCAGATATGTAGATGACACCACCCTTATTGCAGAAAGTGAAGAAGCACTAAAGAGCCTCTTGATGAAAGTGAGAGAGGACAGTGAAAAAGTTGGCTTAACGCTCAACATTCAGAAAACTAAGGTCATGGCATCTGGTCCCATCACTTCATGCAAATAGATGGGGAAACAATAGAAACAGTGAGAGACTTTATTTTCTTGGGCTCCAAAATTACTGCCAATGGTGACTGCAGCCATGAAATTAAAAGATGCTTGCTCCTTGGAAGAAAAGTTATGGCCAACCTAGACAACATATTAAAAAACAGGGAGATCACTTTGCCAACAAAGGTCCATCTAGTCAAAGCTATGGTTTTTCCAGTAGTCATATATGGGTGTGAGAGTTGGACTATAAAGAAAGATGACACCGAAGAATTGATGCTTTTGAACTGTGGTGTTGGAGAAGACTTTTAAGAGTCTCTTGGCCTGCAAGGAGATCCAACCAGTCCATCCTAAAGGAAATCAGTCCTGTGCGTTCATTGGAAGGACTGATACTGAAGCTGAAACTCCAATACTTTTCTAATGTGAAGAACTGACTCACTAGAAAAGACCCTGATGCTGGGAAAGATTGAAGATGGGAGGAGAAGGGGACTACAAAGGATGAGATGGTTGAATGGAATCACCAACTCAATGGACATGAGTTTGAGTAAACTCTGGGAGTTGGTGATGGACAGGGAGGCCTGGAGTGCTGGATTCTATGGGGTCACAAAGAGTCAGACACGACTAAGCAACTGAACTGAACTGAACTGAACTGAGCCACTTTCTCACTGTAAAAGAACTAAAAGTTGCCATCATAAATTGCTACAGAGCTGAGTTTATATTTACACAAATGTGCATGGCAAACTGCATATAAATCTCCTCCAAAATGGTGACAAATTAGTCACAGCCTACCAGTTCTGACTTAAAAAAATATTTCTTCATATTTCATACATAGAGCAGAGCACACCAACGTGGGGACACTCCTATGCTCTCTTTAAAGCATGACCACTTATGACCCTACAATTCTACTTTAAGGAAGTTAACCAAAGGAACTAATCAAGAATGTGAATTAATTTGGGGCTCTAAGGATAGTCACTACAGTATCATTTATAGTAGCAATCTAAATGCCCAACTGCATGAGATTGGTTACAACCATCGAAGAAATTATTCTGTGGAGAAATATTTGTTGGTATTAAATGAGTTCATTATGTTGAAAAAAGCACGTTACAAAATAATATAATCCCATTGTATCTATACAATACATACATTAATATATATATATACATATCCATCTATATATGAATATGTATGCCAAATTGAAATTTTATAAGCAGTTTCTTTGGATGATAATGATATGGAAGATTTTTTAAATGTGTTTTGTTTTTCTTTATGCTAATCCAGATTTTCTGGTTTTCCTATAATGAAGAGTTGCTACAATTGCAATATGGGGAAAAAAAGCCATAAAATTTTAATCAAAACTTTGTTGGTGATCATAATAGGTACAATCAAGTAGGAAATACACTTTACACTTTTCTAAATCAGTTTATCCTACTTGAAAGAGACACATGTCATGCACACGTGGACAGCACAAGGCTTTAAGCCTAAAACAGACAGAGCCCAGTAGACACCTGTGATGTGGATCTCTCTGACATAGTTGGAGAACCATTTCTTCCTAAATCTGTCTAATCCTTGACCTCTATGAAGTTACCTTCAGGACGACTTCTCCCTTTAGCCTTTTAATCATGCTTTCATTCTTTGTCTTAGCCTCCTTGTTTTAGCTTGACCCACCGTAACAAAGGGGGCTTCCCAGGTGGCGCTAGTGGTAAAGAACCCACCTGCCAATGCAGGAAACATAAGAGATGTGGGTTTAGGCCCTGGGCCGGGAAGACCCCCTGAGGTGGACACGGCAATCCACCCCGGTAGTTTTGCCTGGAGAATCCCATGGACAGAAGATACAGCTCATAGGGTCGCAAAAAGTCAGACATGATTGAAGTGACTAAGCACACATTAGCACGTCATGATGACTGAGGGACTTAGACAGCAGAAGTTTATTTCTCATGGTTTGAGAGGCTGGATGTCCAAGCAAGATGTGGGCTGACTCAATTCCCGGTAAGAGTGTTCTTCCTGGCTTGAGACAGCATCTTCTCTGTGTGCCTTTAGTCTTTTCTTGGTGCATATACTTGGAGGGGAGAGAGAGCTCTCTCCCTTTTTCTTCTTACAAGGCCACTTAACGCCATCATGACAACCCCATCCTCAAGGGCCCCATCTTTCAATACCAGCACAGTGGGAGTTAGACTTTCAACATATGAATTTGGGGGCAAGGGTAGGGACCACAAACACTCAGTCCATAACATTCCTCTTCTGATTAAATACAAATGTTTTCAGGGCTCTGTCCTGATGCCTTGCACATTCTCCATCATTCACATATAGCAATGCTTTCCACCCCATCTTTTTCTGAAGTCTCAATGATGACTCAGGCTCCAACTCCAGACCCAAATAAATCATCCGTGAGTCCCATGCACAGCTCAGACTCAAATGTCCTATAATTCCCACCCATCTCCAGATCCTTTAGGATAAAGAAAAACAAAACACATATGAAAAGGGGGAAACTACTCCATTCAGAATCTCAGGACCCAGAATTCAGACCCTAATGTGACTGGCCTTGCATGAAGCTAGCAGTGGTGCTGGGTGCCAATGTGTCCTGGGTCATGAAACCCACAGCCTTTGGCCTCTCTGACTTGGCAGACATCTCACCACACTGGCTGCCAAAACATCCAAAATACATCTAGAAACAAGGGAGGCCATAGGAGACCTTCCTTCGTCCTAAAACCACAAACGGCATATTATCTGCCTCCTTGAGGTTTTGTGAGCAGATTAAAGAAAAAACAAACTCGGAACAAGTTAAAATTCTCCTTCTCACCATATCTGGCCTAATTTGTATTAGCCCTGGAGATTTCTAGAACATATCTCAAATTCCCTTTGCTACTCCTATTAGTAGCTCATGTTCTAGCCATTTCTCTCACAGAATAGGGTTCAGCTTCTAGTTTTCTCTGTTGTTCAAGTCTTTCCTGACTCCCACCCATCATCCATGCAGCAGCAGAATGGTCTTTCCAACATGGAAATCTAGTGCATCTCACCCACTGGAAATCCTGGGATGACTTTCCCTTATCCGCTGGCATAGGGATCTTCTACAACCCAGCTCCTACCTGCCTGTCCACACCCAAATGCTTCATTCTCACTCACTCTTGCTGTACCTGCTGTTTTGAGCAAGTCGTGTTCTGTTGCCTCCACTCCCTTGCACGTGCATGTGCTCACACTGTGCTTCCAAGCCCCCAACTCCTCCCCTACCTGAGAACTTCCCTGAGACCCCTCCCCTGCACCACCTGTGGAGTCTTCAGAGTTGCTTTCTCCTTGCTCCCGTTGTATCACAGAGAGCCTGGGGTAGCCAGACCTTGCCGTGTTCTACAGTAAATGCTGACCTCTCTCTCCACTATACAGTAAGCACCCAGAGAACAGTCATGAGATCTTTTTGCCTTTCTTCTCACATGTGATTCTGTGTTTAGACATAATGTTCAATAGGTATATTTGAATGAGTTGGTGAATAAAATAATGAACAAACCAAAGAACTGTGGGCAGGAGGAGAAGGAGGGTAACAGAGGATGAAATGGTTGGATAGCATCACCAACTCACTGGACATGAGTCTGAGCAAACTCCAGCAGATAGTGAAGGACAGGGAGTCCATGCGGTGGCAAAGAGTTGGACACAACTGAGTGACTGAACGACAGCAACGAAGAATGACTAGATGGCACCAATGACAATGACCTCTAAGATTAAAACATCCTTGCAGGACTTCCTTAGTAGTCTAGTGGTTAAAACCTTGCCTTCCAATGCAGGGGGTTTGGATTCAATCTCTGGTCAGAAAGCTAAGATCCCACAGGCTTCAAGGCCAAAAAAACAAAACAGAAAACAGAAGCAACCTCATAACAAATTCAATAAAGACTAAAAGTTGTCCACATCAAAAAACATTTTTTTCCATTTAAACAAATTAAAGTAAAATATCCTTCAAAAATGCTAAGGAATCCTTGTGGCCTTGGATATGGGACACTGGAATCGGGTAATTAAAAGACTAGAGAAGTTATTCATGTGACATGGATGTCTTGAGAGTAATGTGATAATGGAAAAATGTAAGATGCTGATCTGAAGAGTTTTGCAAACCTCTGTAATGTTGATTTGGTGATTTTGCCATAGTCATGAGAAGGAGACACTATAGCTCAGACCCACTGTTTCTTAGCAAATACACTTCAAAGATAACCCAGGGAAAACAAATCCCACTGAAAGCAACATTCTGTTAATCAGAGGCTCTCAGATGTGACCTGCCTGGGCAGCTATTGGGCCTCTTCTGCCATTTTATATTTCCTCTTTAATCAATCCCTGGATGCTAGTGTTTTCAATGTGCAGAGGTTTGAAAGGCGCTTTGATTAATGGACTTGATCAGTGTCCACTCTTGTTTAACTACTGTGTTCTCCTCCACGCTTCACATTTCACATCCACACAGCACCATTCCCCTTTTATTACAGGAACTAAAGAATGTGATGGCCTGCCAGACAGCACAGTAATTTATGAAAAATATATTTTTAAAAGGAGAGTGTATTAAAACTTGAAAAGAACTCCGAGCCTGTTGCTATTTTAATTTTAAATAGGCTATGCAAATAATTAAATGTCAGGTCATATTGACACCATCAAATTTAGGAGTATAGATGGCATACAACCCCAGAGTCCTAGGGAATATTAAATCAAATGTACCAGGGCACTGAATCATGTCTTGGTTTTGACATGAAACAACAGTATTGATTGGGTTAAAAAAGAGCCAATTTCTGAAAACCTCTACCTGCTACAAATGTTTTCATATGTACCACAGTTTTTTAAAAGGAGATAAAAAGAAAGAGTAATGAATTCCAAATATACTTAAGCCCTGAAATCTCTCTTTGGTCTTTTATTTTTCTCAAACCTCTCCTTTCTCACACTAGCCAATTTCAGATATTGACTTGCAGGAGGGGATGGATGAGAATAGCCAATATTCAGTGTGAAAGTAACGGACGCTGCTCACTCTGCTTTAGTTTAATTTGGATATTTGGATATCTGACAGTTTAATTTGGATATTTACCTGAACTCTGCTCATGCCTTTACACATCTGAGTCTCAATCAGTCACATCAATGGGCCCTATGTACTGTGTATTATGTAGGGTGTCCCTGGTGACGCTATTCTAGAGTCACAAGAANGGATATTTACCTGAACTCTGCTCATGCCTTTACACATCTGAGTCTCAATCAGTCACATCAATGGGCCCTATGTACTGTGTATTATGTAGGGTGTCCCTGGTGACGCTATTCTAGAGTCACAAGAAGGTTGAAAATCCCTCTAAAAATGATACTGGAAAAACACAAATGGTCAGTGAATAAATATTTATTGTGCAAAGAACTGTGCTATGTCAGAAATGTTCTATGATGAATATGACACTATTATGCTCTTAAGAAAAGGAGATAACAGCAGAAAATGTGCCTTCTCCTTTTAAATTCTTATTAGTGATGAAAATAAATTCCTATTTCCAGAGTATCTAATAACTGGTCATCAGGAGATGGACTAGAATCAAGCTGGATGTCAGAAGGAAACCAGTTCCACATCCAGAATTGTTTGGCCGTTATTAACCAATCCTGTGATAATAAAAACTTGGTACTGAAATCATGACTGGTCCCTCCACTACCTGTAACAGACTTCTCTAATCAACTATGGCATTTGGCATCCCTTCCACAAGTATTTGCTAAGCATTTCCTACACGTCAGTGCCCTAACTGGCACAGCAGATACGCAGGGGACAAGGTAAACATGATCCCTGCCCTACTGGAGCTTTTTTCTTTTTTGGCTGCACTGCATGGCTTGTGGGATCTTAGTTCCTCAACCAGGGATCAATCCTGTGTCTCCTGCAGTGGAAGCGCAGTGTCCTAACCCCTGGAAGTCCCTCAGAGCTTATATTCTAATGAGAGAAGAAGGCAATATACAAGAAAGAGTATTTCAGATAATGCAAGGCAAGAGGAAGATAAGCAAGGAAAGGAGATGGATGTGGGAGAAGATGGAGGAGGGAAGGCACTTGAGCTGGGGTGTTCAAGTCCTCTTAGTAGAGGTCACATCTCAGGAGAAACTTGACCAGTTTCTCGAGCCTGAGAGGTTCTTATTGACTTCTCCGCAACAGGGCTCTCTTGGCAGCCATTACCAGTCAACTGCCAATTGACTGTGCCGTGAATGAACCCTGTACAAGGCATGCTGTGGAGTGTAGAAAAGTCCAACATAAAAAGCATTCAGTGGAGCTGGGGGAACACCTTTAACAACATCCAACAGCATGAGGTTCTGAAATACACAGCAGAAGGAAGTTTTGGAAAACATGGACTCCAGTTCCTTTTAACTTTTCAGAATCTCAGTTCCTTCACCAGAAAAATAAGAGGTTTGTACCAGATGGTCTATAAAATTCCTTTTAGCTACTATGGTCAACTGTTGTTGTTGCTGCTGTTGTGCAGTCGCTCAGTCATGTCCAGCTCTTTTGCAGCCCCATGGACTACAGCCCACCAGGCTCCTCTGCCCATGGGATTTCCTAGGCAAGATTACTGGAGTGGGTTGCCATTTACTTCTCCAGGATTTTCCCGGCCTGGGGATCAAACTCATGTCTCCTACATTAGCAGGCAGATTCTTTACCACTGAGTCACCAGGGAAGCCAATGTTCAACAAATCTAACTAAAAAGCGAAGCAGTATTTTAGACAATCGCAGAGAGAAGCTAGATTAAGGAGAGAAGTCTGTCTATAAATGGGGTCATTTGAACAGTTAGAGGAAAACTAAAATGTAGGCACACTTCTTGGAGTCTTCTTGGTAATTTTAGAAAGAGCCACAATCAGCCCCTGGTTTTGCAAACAGCTTCAACTGCCACAATGCAAAGCAGTGTTCACCTTAAATTCTAGATGAAAAGTAGTTGGTGTGGTCTTCTCAGCCATACATATTCACAATCACCCTCAGCCCAGTCAGCTGGTCATCTCAAACACAAAACACTACACCAAGGCCAACCACCCAGTTGTGGGACAAAGAGGGAAGAGTTACCAGAGTTTCATCCAAAGACTCCACCTTGCACAGCTGCCTGTCAACAGAAGAGCCAGAACTTCCACAAGCACCATATGAGAGAATTCCAGGTTTGCGTCGTAATGACTGAAGCCTCCCTGGTGGCTTTGCTTCCCAGATGGCAAAGAATCTGCTGGCAATGCAAGACACCCAGGTTCATTCCCTGGGTTGGGAAGATCTCCTGGAGAAGGGAATGGCAACCCACTTCATGATGGGTCTGGACCAAGGCTCATGTATATGTGTCAAAATTCCTGTTCTTCCTTCACAATAGCATTAAAAATAGATCTCAGGTGCATGATGTCCCCCTTTGTACAGGCAGCAATTCAAGTTTGGAGCATCAGCCATAACACAAATACATGCGTCACCAGTGATATTGTGTTTTTAGATGAGAAATGATTGAAATTCTCTTTGTGGATACAAAGTGCTTCATAAATACTTAATCTCCACTCCAGAGAGCCTTCAACTGAAGAGTGTCTGACTCCATTTGGAATTCTCGTCCATGTCACACAGGGTCCCTCTCTGTCTGTACCTACTTCATGTTCCACACTGGCCTCTTCACTGTTCCCCAGGCTGATAACCAACGCAGACATGGATCTGGACACCCTGGCAGACTGACTGACACATCCTGAAAAGGCCAGGAATGGTGTTTTAAGTAACTTATGATTCAGAAACAGCACCACCAACTTACTGTTTTTCTGCTTTTCCATGCTCTGGAGCACCCATCCCAGATCACAGGGGTGGATGGTTTTGTGGGAGGATGATCTCTCCAAAAAGCTCTTGTTACCAATCCAGCCTTTTGCCCATGAACTGCTCATCAGCCTAATTATAGCTCCCACATTCCTCCAGCCAGGAGCTAAACAGAATGACTGAGGGCTCATGTTCTTTGGAAACATACAAGAAATGGCAGTGGAGATTTCATCTTCTCTGTCTCCCCTCGTGAGGCAACAGTTCTGAAGACATTCATTCAATACACCTTTGGTCTACACTCAAGGGAGGTTTAAGGCCAGGCTGGAGTGTTCCTAGCCAGAGATCTGTGGTTGGTGATAAAGCACAGCAGTGATACTATTTCTTCCTGGTTCTCAATCTTCTTATTTGTAGAATGAAGGGTTGCATCTGTCTTTTAAGGCTTTCACATCATGGAAAATAATTGGTGGGTAAAGTGAAAGTGTTAGTCGCTCAGTCATGTCTGATTCTTTGCAACCCCATGGACTGTAGCCCATCAAGCTCTACTGTCCATGGAATTCTCCAGGCAAGAATACTGAGTGGGCAGCTGTTTCCTTCTCCAGGTTATCTTCCCAACTCAGGTCTCCTGCATTGCAGGCAGAGTCTTTACCATCTGAGCCACCAGGGAAGCCAAAAGAGAGCTGGAATGCTCAGTCAAGGCACCTGCTGGAAATGAACTTAGGGTCTCCTGTTTATCAGACGTAAACAGGAGATCTGAATTGGTGGGTAAGTCTTGGTTCAAATGCCATCTCTGGCACTTACTGCTTATGTGACCTGGTTTCAGTTGATGTCTCAGTGTAATAAAATGATATTTGCTTCACAAGGTAATGGTAAAAAGCAAATTAACTAAGCACATGAGTACATTCCATAGAGTCACACAGAGTCAAACACGACTGAAGTGACTTAGCGTGCATGCATGTGTACTTGTTAAACTGCAGTGAGATGTTTTACATGATATGTACAGAGAGAGTCTTCTTCCATCACCATCCAGCACACTTTCCTCCCCATGAAGATGCTTACTCAACACTGGATTGATTACTTATTGGATTTAAGCTGACAACAAAATTGTACCTGCAGTATAGACCAAACTATACTTAAAAGAAAAGTTTACCTGGACCATCTCTGTTGAAGATGGAGATCCCAGGCTAACCATGCCTCCTCACGGATGAAATCTGGTTATAGCATCCAGGCACACAATATGAAGGATNATTCTGACAAAAAACATTTTTAAACATTTGATAAGAACCTAATATGTATGTGACCCAGAGCTAAGCTGGTAAAGAACTTGCCTGCCATTCAGGGTTCCATCCCTGGGTTGGGAAGATCCCCTGGAGAAGGAAACGGCAACCCACTCCAGTATTCCTGCCCAGAGAATCCCATGGACGGAGGAGCCTGGCAGGACTACAGTCCACGGGGTCACCAGACTGGGACACGACTGAAGGACTGATCCACCACCTGTGCACTGCACATACCAGGCTGTGACGTCTATACGCACTAAAGTCAGATTCTACCGAGAGTAGTTCCATTTCAATACTTAAAGTCAGGTGCGCACACATGAAATGTTTGGGGCGGTTAATTATTTCATAAGCAACACACACAATCATGGGAGAGATTTATTTCTATTAGAAAAGGGGAAAATACCAAAAGAATTGAGCGATCACTGCATCGGACTCTGAGGAATGAAAGGGCGATGCTGTGTGCAGCTGAGTTTTGCTGTCTGTGGACTCCTCTCCGAGATGTTTTGCAGTTCTGTGTGAAAGGACTTCTTCATTTTGGTAGCTACAGCGCTTTAAAAGATGCAGCTTATAATGGATTTCTAAGAAAAGACTTTCGTCCAGTAATCCTATTTAGCTCTAAATACTCTTACCTAAAATGCCATTTTTGATTGCTACATTTTTTTTTCTTTCTCTAGATGGTTCAAGTATTCTTGAANCCTTGGCTGAGACCTACCAGGGGTGCCATGGGGACTCAAAGGAATACCAAAGGCCAAGAGGCTGCCTGTGAAAGTCCTCCCAGACCATTGCCAGAGCCGAAAGAGCTGACAGCCAGTTTTGGAAAGACTTGGAAAGGCTTTATGAGCTGGGCCTGGAATAAAGGGTAAGGTTTTGACAGAAAACAAGAAAGGAAAGACCTATTTCAGTCAAGATACAGCCTGACTCAAGGGCTCGAGCAGCAAGTACGGGGCACAGGGCCCAGTCCAGTTTGGCCAGAGTATCAGGCAAGTAGCAGGAAATAGAGAAATGATAAGGAAAGGCCAGAGGCTTTGGCAGGCAGGCAGAGGTGGGCCCGAATGCCCTGGCCACAACAGACCTCTCAGCAGCCTCAGTTGCCCCTGCTGCTTCTGTGCCTCTCGAAGTCCCCTGAATCTCTGTGGCCCTCTGCTCTGGGAGGAGGGGACAGCCCTCTCTGCTCTGAGACCCTCACACACTTCCTGTTTCCCCCCTAGGGGCTCAGGCACTCGCCCTGAGGTCCCACAAGCCCAGCCCTCCCCGGGGAACTTGGCTGAGGGTAGATGAGAGCAGCAGGGCCTCCCGGGCTTCAGGCGCGCTGGTGCCCCCTCTCGCCACCCCACACCCCTCCCTTCTCTCTTACCAGCCTGGGACCACTGTGTCCATTTACCACTTGTGCTCCCAAGTCTATCAGAGAAGACCTAAACTTCTGAACCTCAAAAGCCAAGAAAAGATAGCCCTTTTCTCCAGCACTCTGCCTTTCCTGACATACCTCCCTCTGGCTACGTGGAGCTAAGGGGTCTGCTAAGAAAATACCAGCAATAAAGTGACTCATAATTTGAAAATACTGGGACTTCTCTGGTGGCCCAGTGGCTAAGACTCTGCACTCGCAATGTATGGGGCCCGGGTTCCATTCCTGGTCAGGGAACTAGGTGCCGCATGCCACAATTGAGAGCTCGAATGCGGCAGCTACAGATCCCGTATTCCCCGACTAGAAGACCCCCCAAGCCGCGAGGAAGACCAAAGATCATGTGTGCTGCAACTAAGACCAGGTGCATCCCAACAAATAGGTAAATAAAAAATAAATATTAAAAAGACATGGTATCCCACTGCCCCATTCAACTGCCCGGCTCACTGAACATCTGTGAAGGTCTGTTTTCTCTGGGGTGAACATTTCAGTCAACCAGGATCACTGACCATATGATTTTGCTTTGCTCTCAGTGCTAAAAGCAGGAAAGTACTAGGCACCAGGACAGAATAATCATCTTGCATTAAACATCATGACCTTCCCCAGTCCAGGGATACTAAACAACCCAGGGGTGGGGATGAAAAGTGCTGAAGGAACTGAGAAGTCTCTCCAACAAAGGCTCTTTCTAACACAGTGACCGGTTACAATTTCAGAGAAACGCCAGCAAAAGGCACTTGGCAACTCATGGGATGACACAGAGGCATCATGGAAGGGGCTCCCATCCTCTCGGGGGTCTCACCCCCACAGCCCTCACCTCACACGTGACCTTTGCTAGGACTCCGGTCCACTCTCGACAAGCAGCTGCCCCACCACAAAAAGAACACTAGACTTCTTTTTCATATTCTTGAAAATAAAACTATTATAGGCTCCCCTACACCCTTTTGCCTCGGGATTCAGTCCTTCTGACTTTTTGTGTATCCACTGTAGCTGACAGGCGTCTGAAATCTGTAGCACGTCTGCAGGGCAGAAAAACCACGTGGAGTTCCTCAGCCTGAAACCTAATTTCTGGTAGGAAGGTACCATCTGGTGGATATTGGGGAAACTGCTCACGTCCAGGGCTTGAAAAGGAGCATCTGAGTGCAGCTTGCCAGACAGAATGCCAATGGAAATATCACTCCAAGACTTAACGACAGCTTATCACCCAAATAAAGATCCATTCCCTTAAATATCTAATGCCACATACAGCTATTCTCAGAGCCAATCAGAAGCACCAAACAGAGCCTGTCTCCCGGCCTCCTTTGTCCAGTTTACAATAACAGCCGTCCCCTTACCTGAAGCTTGGCTCTCGGAGGTTTCCATTACCCACGGTCAACTATGAACAGGAAATATTAAATAGCAAATCCAGAAATAAACAATCCTTACATTTTAAATAATAATTGCACTCATCTCACATGCTAGTAAAGTAATGCTTAAAATTCTCCAAGCCAGGCTTCAGCAATAGGTGAACCATGAACTTCCAGATGTTCAAGCTGGTTTTTAAAAAAAGCAGAGAACCAGAGATCAAATTGCCAACATCTGCTGGATCATTGAAAAAGCAAGAGAGTTCCAGAAACACATCTATTTCTGCTTTATTGACTATACAAAAGCCTTTGACTGTGTGGATCACAATAAACTGTGGAAAATTCTTCAAGAGATGGGAATACCAGACCACCTGATCTGCCTCTTAAGAAACCTATATGCAGATCAGGAAGCAACAGTTAGAACTGGACGTGGAACAACAGACTGGTTCCAAATAGGAAAAGGAGTACCTCAAGGCTGTATATTGTCACCCTGCTTATTTAACTTAATGCAGAGTACATCACGAGAAACACTGGGCTGGAAGAAGCACAAGCTGGAATCAAGATTGCTGGGAGAAATATCTGTAACCTCAGATATGCAGATGACACCACCCTTATGGCAGAAAGTGAAGAGGAACTAAAAAGCCTCTTGATGAAAGTGAAAGAGGAGAGTGAAAAAGTTGACTTAAAACTCAACATTCAGAAAATGAATATCATGGCATCCATCACTTCATGGTCCCATCACTTCATGGGAAACAGATGGGGAAACAGTGGAAACCGTGTCAGACTTTATTTTGGGGGACTCCAAAATCACTGCAGATGGTGACTGCAGCCATGAAATTAAAAGACACTTACTCCTTGGAAAGAAAGTTAT
>SJYV01017264.1:819958-861478 GCA_006410875.1 Neotragus pygmaeus
GGCTATGGTTTTTCCAGTGGTCATGTATGGATATGAGAGTTGGACTGTGAAGAAAGCTGAGTGCTGAAGAATTGATGCTTTTGAACTGTGGTGTTGGAGAAGACTCTTAAGAGTCCCTTGGACTGCAAGGAGATCCAACCAGTCCATTCTGAAGGAGATCAGCCCTGGGATTTCTTTGGAGGGAATGATGCTGAAGCTCAAACTCCAGTACTTTGGCCACCTCATGCAAAGAGTTGAATCATTGGAAAAGACCCTGATGCTGGGAGGGACTGGGGCCAGGAGGAGAAGGGGATGACAGAGGATGAGATGGCTGGATGGCATCACTGACTCGATGGACGTGAGTCTGAGTGAACTCCGGGAGTTGGTGATGGACAGGGAGGCCTGGCGTGCTGTGATTCATGGGGTTGCAAAGAAGTCGGACACTACTGAGAGACTGAACTGAACTGAACTGAAGTGTTCTCTTTAAGTGAAAAGGGGAAAGTTTTCTACTTAATGAGGAAAGTGGGAAAAATCATATGCGGAGGTTGCTAATGCTACAGAAAGAATAAATCTATCTGTGAAATTGTGAGAAAAGAAATAGAAATCCATGCTAGTTTTGCTGACATACCTCAAACTGCAGAAGTTAGAGCCACCACACATAGTTAAGTGCCTGGTTAAGATGGAAGAGGCATTCAATTTGTACAGTAAGATATTTTGAGCGAGATTACATTCACATAACGTTCATTGGAGTATCAGTTCAGTTCAGTCGCTCAGTCATGTACGACTCTGCGACCCCATGAATCGCAGCACGCCAGGCCTCCCTGTCCATCACCAACTCCTGGAGTTCACTCAAACTCATGTCCATCGAGTCGGTGATGCCATCCAGCCATCTCATCCTCTGTCGCCCCCTCCTCCTCCTGCCCCTAATCCCTCCCAGCATCAGGGTCTTTTCCAATGAGTCAGCTCTTCGCATGAGGTGGCCAAAGTATTGGAGTTTCAGATTCAGCATCAGTCCTTCTAATGAACACCGAGGATTGATCTCCTTTAGGATGGACTGGTTGGATCTCCTTGCAGTCCAAGGGACTCTCAAGAGTCTTCAACACCACAGTTCAAAAGCATCAATTCTTCGGTGCTTAGCTCTCTTCACAGTCCAACTCACATCCATACATGACCACTGGAAAAACCATAGCCTTAATTAGATGGATCTTTGTTGGCAAAGTAATGTCTCTGCTTTTTAATATGCTATCTATTGCAGTATATTGTTATGTAATTGTATTTTATTAGTAGTTATTGTTGCTAATCTCTTACTGTGTCTAACTTACAAATTAATCTTTATTACAGGTATAGGGCTTCTCTGGTGACTCAGACGGTAAAGAATCTGCCTGCAATACAAGAGACTTGAATTCCATCCCTGGGTTGGGAAAATCCCCTGCAGAAGGGATGGCTACCCACTCCTGTGTTCTTGCTTGGAGAATTCCATGGACAGAGGAGCCTGGGGCTCCTCTGGAATTCCACGGAGTCCCAAAGAGCCAGATACGACTGAGCGACTAACACTTTAACTTTCACACATGTACAGGAAAAACATCTTATTAGATTTCAGAACTTACTATCTACGGTTTTGGGCATCCAATGGGGGTCTTGGAAGGTATCCCCTCATGGGTAAGTGGGGACAGCTATAAATCAAATAGCAGTTCGTTGTCTATTCTGTTCCTCCTGACATATAATTCTGCTTCTCTTTATCATGGGCATTCATCTCTTAGAGTTGTAAATATCTTGAGAAATCTAGTCATCCCTTGTTCAACCCTCCAAGGACAGATTCACACATTATATATAATCAATCATTCTGCAGAGGGGTGGGAGGGGCCCTATCCCCAGCTCACCTGAGCCCCTTCTTCTGAGACTCTGCACCCCCCAGACCCCGGCCACAGATGTTGAACCAGGATGGCCATGTCACCCAAGGAAGACAGCCAGATTCTCTCCCTCCTGGCATTTGGGATTGGGAATCGGTATTCAGAAATCATGAACTGGTGCAACTAAATCTGTGGTGAGGTGGACTCAGGTGCTGAGGAGCAACTGCTGCCACGTCGTGCACAGGAAGATGACCGAGACTGGCCAGCTGCAAGCAGATACCAGCCCAGAGCAGAGTCTGCTGCAGAGAGACCCTCGTGCCTGTGCTCTGCGTTTTTTTGTGGTTCACACATTCACACACACAGTCTGATGATCTATCAGTAGATCCTGAGCTGCCAGACCTCTGAGTTCGCCTGGGGGAGTCTGAGGACTGCACACTGATAAAAAATTACTTCTAATTGAGAAATTCTGAGCGATTCTATACTCTATATAATATCTGTGATCAACAATGAGTTAAACCATACTGCCCAGGCCTGTCTGAAGGTTCTAGCAAGGGAAGTGCTACACCTCTGCCCACCCGAAAAGCAGGTTTTCTCCAATTATCTTCCATGATGTAAACGGTTTGGGGGAGAAAGTGCATAGTGATGCAGGAAGGAGACACCTACCCCGCATCACAGCAGTCAGGCCACAGTGGTGGCAGACAAGGCAGTCAGAAGTTTCTCTGAGGGTTCCTGTGTTCCCTGGGAAGTGCCCCTGAAGTTTAGTGGGCAAGGTCTGGGAGGGGGCAGAGGCAGGACTGGGTAGATGGAGAGCTGAATTTCTGTACTGCCCAAATCAGTCTCAGCTGCCAATCCAGTGGCTTATCCTCTTCAAAAACAAAACTCTGACCTGTAGAAAGAGGGAATGGAGAGAAGGTGAAGGACCAAAAAGGGGAGAAGTGGTACAGTAAAGAGAAGGGGCAGGGAGCAAAAGTAGAAATGGAGTGCATATTGATGGAACCCCCCCCCTCCATTTCTTACTTATAGATCCTGGTTTTGAGTGGATGGTTTAATTTACTTTACATAAAACCTGTGGCCATTTCTCATTGCATGAGGGTAAGAAAGAGCAGAACGAGAAAGATGTGATCTCCTAGCGCAGGTGTCCCCTACTTCCAGGATCTAATGCCTGATGATCTGAGGAGGAGCTGATGTAATAATAATAGAAATAAAGTGCACAATAGATGTAATGCACACGAATCATGCTGAAAGCAAACCACCCCCCACCCTGAGTCCATAGCGAAACTGTCTTCCATGAAACCAGTTCCAGGTGCCCAAAAGGCATAGACCTTAATGGAATAAACATCATGTTAGGAAAGGGAGAGCACACACTGGAGCCCAGCTGCCTGGGGCTCCCTCACTTCCAGACAACCACCAGCTGGTTTTCAGTGATCGGAGACGCCCTTGGGGAAGGACTTGTTATCCCTCCCCCAGCCCCTTGTTGGGAGGTCTGCAGGGCTTCCTTGTTACAGGCATTGCCTTTGCCTGAAGACCCTCACCCAGTGACTGACAGATACAAAGATATAAAGACTGGGACATCTTGGCCCAAAGTGGGCAACCCTGACAGGCAGTCTACACTCCAAACTTTTGGGCACCAGGGACTGGTTTCGTGCAAGACAGTATTTCTATGGACTCGGGGTGGGAGGTGGTTTGCTTTCAGGATGATTCAAGTGCATTACATGTATTGTGCACTTTATTTCCATTATTATTACATTAGCTCCTCCTCAGATCATCAGGCATTAGACCCTGGAGGTAGGGGACACCTGCGCTAGATCACATCTTTCTCGTTCTGCTTTTGCTTGCTCTCATGCAATGAGAAATGGCCACAGGTTTTATGTAAAGTAAATTAAACCATCCACTCAAAACCAGGATCTATAAGTAAGAAATGGGGGGGTTCCATCAATATGCACTCCATTTCTACTTTTGCTCTCTGCCCCTTCTCTTTACTGTACCACTTCTCCCCTTTTTGGTCCTTCACCTTCCCTCCATTCCCTCCTTCTACAGGTCAGAGTTTTGTTTTCGAAGAGGATAAGCCACTGGTCTGGCTAATTCTTACTGTGAGTTGAGTGATGGCTAACATCATTCTTGTCCAGCGCAATCCTCTATTCCTGCTGTGGCCCAGATGTTCAACTGTATCTAGACAGTCTTTCACTCGGTCTCCCTTCTCCATTTCTTCCCTACTCCACACAGACCACTGAAACCACACAAACCAACTCTCAATATCTCTTTTGTCAAGTCACTCCCTGGCTCAATGACTTCTCAGTGCCTTACATGCCCAGTTCAAGGACTAGGAGCACTGGATGAGAAGCCCTGGACGAGGAACACTGGACTTGCTGCAGGAATGGGGACACCTTCCAGGACCCACCCTCTTGTCTAACATCGGAAATGAATTGTCTGATGAGACACATGTGCTGACAAAGGGCACCCGGGTGGAGAGCAGTAGGGTAAGGGAACCCAGGAGAACTGCCCTGCCGCGTGGCTTGCAGTCTCGAGTTTTATGGTGATAGGATTAGTTTCTGGTCTTTGGCCAATTACTCGAATTGAGAGTCTTCCGTGGTGCATGCATCGCCCAGCCAAGATGGATGCTAGCAAGAGGGATTCTGGGAAGTGGACGGACACGCGGTGTCTCCTTTCGACCTTTCCCATACTCTTCATGTTGGTGGTGGCTTATTAGTTCTGCATTCCTTATCAGGATCTCCAGTTATAAAACAACTCATGCGCATGGTTACTATGGTGCCTGGCCAGGGTGGGCGGTTTCAATCAGTGTGCTTCCCCTAACAGACTGAGGGGCCCTGTGGCTCAGAAGTGAAGGGCACACGTTGTGCAGCCCAGCTGCCTGAGGCAGATCTCATTTCCACCACTTTCTGGTTCTATGACTTTGGGCAAGCTGCTTGTACTCTTCTGCCTCAGTTTTTCCATCTGTGAAATGGAGATGAAAAAAACATAACCAGCTGTGAGTATTCAATTAGATAATAAACCCAAAGCACCTAGGATAGTGGCTGGTACAGAGTAAGTGCTCTATAATCTTAGCTATTAGTAGCACTGTTAGTACTGTTATTACAACTCCCATTCATAGCATTATTAGTACTATTATTTATGGTATGAGTACTATCAGTAGTAGTAGTAGTAGTAATAATCACTGAGTACCAGATAACTGAGTGACTTTGACCTTGAACAAACCACTCCATGTTGCCGAAAAGAGGCTTTGGTTTCTCCACTTTTTTTTTTTTTGGTTGTGCTGGGTCTTAGTTGCACCATACAAGATCTAGTTGCTTGACCAGGGATAGAACCCAGGCCCCACTGCATTGGCAGGACAGTGTCTTAGCCATTGGACCACCAAGGAAGTCCCTCCCAACCTTTAAATTGAGAAGATTGCCAAGTGTCATCTCCAAACTTGGAATTTTGTTTCTCTCTTCCTCTTTGTGTATTCAAGACCTACCCATCAATACACATTACCACATTATTGTAGGGTGGCTACAGTTTTCCATTCACCCTTAGAGAAGGCTTCATTCCTAGAGTTGTCCCTGCACCCCTCCAGGTGCTGTCAGTCTTACTAGATAAAGGACAGAATTTGGTCTTTGTGATTTCTATGTTTTCTTCCAGTGCTTGGAGCAGCTCCTCCTACATAGGCATTCAGGAAAGTGCTTATTGGATAAAATAGATGCCGCTGAGCACCAAATGTTTTGGGGCCACTTTTAGGTATTTGTCCTCCCTGCCTCTTCCCCTCTGGAATCACTTCCCCAGCAGAGGGCCTGGAAACGATCTTTTTTCAATTGCCAGTTTAATTTGCCACCATCTGTCAGAGGACAAGTTCTCAGAGGCCTGGAGCACATTTCCAGGCGCTCAGCAGGGGGCCCATCTGCCTCTAGGCAGAGGGCGTTTACATATGGGGAAAGCAACAACAACCGCCACCAGAACGGCAGTGGGAGGTAGAAGCGAGGCAGACCCTGCTTTAGACACTCTTACAGGCTCCAGTTTTTAGTTCTCCCCATTCTCTGGGCACTGATAAAATTTTAGGAGTTGAATTCTAAACATTAAGAGAAACTAGTGTCGTTGAGTACAGACCTCTTCCAGAAAGATAGCCTCCTAGACATATCCTTTCTTCTTTTTTAGGTGAGTGGCTACAGCACCCACAGAAGCAGAGGCACCGGTAACAGACAGTGAAAGTGTTAGTCACACAGTCATGTCTGATTCTTTGCGACCCCGTGAACTGTATGTAGCCCACCAGGCTCCTCTGTCCATGGATTCTCCAGGCAAGAATACTAGAGTGGGGCCATTCCTTTCAGAAGGAAATGACAAAAATCCTAAGATCCATGGGTTATGGGTAAGGGAGGTGGGAAACGACAGTTTTTCCTAGAAATATCAATGATAAAATCCATAATATCAGATAAGGAAGTCTCTACAATGTGAATGAGCAGAGCAGTCTTAGACCAGTATCCTCTGCCTAGAGAGTCAAAAATATGAAACTTTTAATGTGTATATTTGAGCCTGTTAACTGCCCATACTGAGGATACTTGCTAGGGTTTTAAAAAATATACATCCCTTTGCAGACATAGCCAGATTTCTGGCAACTTCAACCCTCCAGAACACAACCTGGGGTCAAGTAAAAACATCGCAGCATCACTGCCTCTCCGTATCACCAACTGGTATGCACTCAAGAAGTACTCAAGCACTGGCTGGAGCAAGCTGTACACCTGCAACATCACATTCATTGTGAAGCCCATTCGGTCTGTTAGAAGTCCCTTTTGTGCTGCAGATGCAATTCTGATAATGATTACAAACCAGAAGCGCTCCTGAATTCAAAGTCTGGCATGTCCCAGGTTCATCTTGCCAATCTTTGCAGCCAATGTTAATCACAATTGGTAGAGCCAGGTAATTCCATCCCTGGTTGATCTGATCGAAGAATGTCTGCCTAGTGTCTCTTGATAACACATTATGGTGTGGTTCTTAACTTAGGGCTTGCTGCCATCTGCCACCACATGACAGACAGGCGACAGACTGACTCTGGGGAGAGTGATCTCTACTATCTAGTCCTAGGCAGTTGGGAGAGCCCTCCTGTACACATGCTGCACTGAAATCCAACCTCCTTGAATCTGAAGCGGGGCATTTTATCAACTTCACCTGTTCAGAGTAAATAGAACAAAAAAATCTCTTAAGGAGCCATGTCATGCTGAGGACAGGCATTGGAGCTGAGGCTGCACCATCCGCACTCGGGAATATGTCACTCATCCTCTCCTGCTTTGTTGCTTTCCAAGAAGAGGACCCAGCCATCATTCTTCTCCAGGCTTAACCTGCCCCTTCTTTCCATCCTATTAGCTCTTACCTCTTCTGGGAACTTTTAATTCCTTTTATTTAATTTTGGCTGTGCTGGGTCTTCGTTGCTGCACATAGGCTTTCTCTAGCTGTGGTGTGCAGGCTTCTCATCGTGGTCGCTCCTCTTACTGCGGAGCATGGGCTCTAGGCCCCTGGCACATGGCCTTCCATAGTTGCAGCCCACTGGCTCTAGAACTCAGGTTCAGTGGCTGTGGCACACAGGCTCAGCTGCTCCATGGCACGTGGGATCTTCCTGGACCAGGGATTGAATTCATGTACCCTGCATTAGCAGGTGAATTCTTATCCATTGTACCACTGTACCAGGGAAGTCTTCTCCTAGGAACTTGAGTTCAAATCCACCCTCACCCTGCCTCCTCACCCCCAACCCAGTCATCTCCAACACCACCAGGCTACACTACTCAGCATGGTCCTTCCTCCACCTCTGCCCAGTCTAATGATGCACTGAGCTCCACTGACACCCGCTCTGCACCAGCTTTCATAACTACTCCCTTGAGCTTGTTCCCAGGCTCCACTCTAATTTAAGGCCGAACTGGCTCTTTTCTGGAGAATTAAGTGGTAGCCTAATTTATTGAGATTAATTTGTCTGTTTTTATGTTGCCATTTCCCTCTTCTATTCCATGAAGACAGCCAAACACTTTGTACATCCTTGTCTCTAATAAAAATCTTTCTGGCTTTTATTTGAGAAAGCACAGCTAATGCTTTTGAAGGGAACAAAGGGAAGGAGCTGCTTCCAAGGAAAGAGGAGGAGAGGCAGGGAACAACTTACAGAATAAAGAGGTGGAATGCTATGCAACAACGCAAAAGTAACACTAAGCACCAAAAATGACTGCTGATAGACACAACATTGCGGAGGGGTCTCACATACAGAGTGCTGAGTGAAAGCTGAAGGATTCTATTCATATGAAATTCTAGAACAAGCATGGTCTTCCCAGGTGGGTCAATGGTAAAAAAATCTGCCTGCCAATGCAGGAGACACAGGTTTGATCCCTGGGTTGAGAACCCCTGGAGGAGGAAATGGCAACCCACTTCAGTATTCTTGCACAGAGAATCCCATGGACAGAGGAGCCCGGCAGTCTATAGTCCATAGGGTCACACAGAGTCGGACATGACTGAAGCGACTAAGCACATATGCATGTCTTTTTCTGGCTAAAGTCTTCAGTGACTCCAGGTTCCTTACAGAAAAGCATCCCTTGGCCTGAATGAAATTCAAGGGCCTCCTCAATGTCTGCCTTCTCAGACTCGTGAGCCCACAGCTACTCCTCACTAAGGAGAGAGTGAGAGGGATGTTCTGTAAGAGACTGTGAAAACCAGTCAGAGGAGTTACGCTGTCTTGTTTCCAGGAAGTCGCACTCTTCAATACCACAGTTGTTCCACACACCATTTGGCCAATGTTCAGAGAAAGTGAACAAATGTTAATACTTATCTAACCCAAATGTAATTACAAGTGTAAATCTCTTAAACACTGGGATCTGCTCCAGTCACATTTTTCTTAAGAGCCATACACAGGAAGTATTTATGTACATGTGAGTTTCAGGAATACGGGAGGCAAGCACAGGCTTTGGGATAGGTCCCTGCTCTGCTCTGAGGGAACAGACATTGTTGACTATGTATCCAGCAATCTGAGGTGTACACACACACCCCTTCCACGCAGCCTGATTTGTCTCAGGGAGACACTCTTCCACTTTCTCTCATTTAGTCAAACACTGAAATTCACTCAGCATGGACACATGCTGTAATTCTGATGATGGAACACGTAAGGAGAACTCTTCTGCGAGGTATGTAGGAAATTTCCCTTTTTCTTAAAAAATGATGATCCAGGATGAGCTGTCTCTTCTGCTGCTGGATACGATGGTGTCTGGATAAGAGGCCTGAAACAGCAACTATTCAGTCAACCACAGGAAGAGAGCCCAAATGCAGAATTTCCTGATGAGAATGGCACAACAGAAAGATGGGGAAAATGGGGTTCTGGACAATGCCAGTGGACTATCAGGTTAATCACTCCTGGAGCTACTTACCTATAGATTGTTTCCACACAAGGTGATATTCTTATTTATTTAATCTGTTTGAATTTGATTTTTCTGTTACTTGTATCCGAGTGGAGCCTGCCTTGACCAAGTCTTTCCTCCTTGCTAAGCTTCGTTTTTCTTCTCTGTAAATGGAGTTAGTGACGCCCAAATCATGGAGTGACTGTGAGGATTAAGTGTCAAGTATCCAAAACACTGGAGAAGACTCTTTGAGTCCCTTGGATTGCAGGGAGATCAAATCAGTCAATCCTAAAGGAAATCAACCCTGAATACTCATTGGAAGGGCTGATGCTGAAGCTGAAGCTCCAGCCACTTGATTCAAAGAGCCAACTCACTGGCAGACCCCGATGTTGGGAAAGACTGAGGGCAGGAGAAGGGGATGACAGAGGGTGAAATGTTTCGATGGCATCACCAACTCAATGGACATGAGTTTGAGCAAACTCCAGGAGATAGTGAACGACAGGGAAGCCTACCGTGCTGCAGTCCATGGGGTCACAAAGAGTTGGACGTGACCGAGCAACTGAACGACAATCCAAAACACTGCCTAGCAGAGGCGGTGCTCAACAGATAGTAGTTTTTGGCTTTTTTTTTTTTTTTTGGTAATTTTTTTTTATTTTTGGCTGTGCTGGGTACTTCATTGCTGAGGGAGCTTTTGTCTCGTTGTGGGAAGCAGGGGTTATTCCTCATTGCACTGTGCAGGCTTCTCATTGCAGTGGCTTCTCTCGTTGCAGAGCATGGGCTCTAGGGCTCTTGGGCTTCAGTAATCGTGGCACATGGGCTCAGTAACTGCAGTTCCTGAATAGTCGTAGCACACGGGCTTTGGTGCTCCACAGCGTGTGGGATCTTCCCAGACCAGGGATCAAAACCATGTTTTCTGCATTGGCAGATTCCTTACCATTGAGCCACCAGGGAAGCCCTGTCTTGGTTTTTTAATTTGGCCATGTCTCACAGCTTGTGGGATCTTAGTTCCCCAACTAGGGATTGAACCCATCCCCTGGGCAGTGAAAGCACAAAGTCCTAATCACTGAACTGCCAAGGAATTCTCAGTAGTTATATTTTCAACTACTTGTCAGCCTCATTTTTCAGGTAGCAAAAAATCCTTTAAACATTATCTTTTACACTTTCTCTTTTCAACTATTTTTTAATACTTATTGAACAGAATTGAATCTTACTATGGAAAAATTATCAAAACCAAAGAAGCTTAGGATCATGACTGGGAATCTTCATTGTTTTTCACATACACAGTGCATTACACCAACGAGTGCAAGAGCAAACACTGGGACAGACTCCCTGCTGGTTCCTTCACCTGCCTTCAGTGGGAAAACATAAAACTGTTCCAGGTGTCCATCACTGAAGTGATCAGGCTTCATCAAACAACCTAGGAAGTCCAGAGGAAGGTGGGGACAGGAACACTAACTCAAAAATCTAATATATTAACACTCGGTAGGGACGAAACACTAGAACAGAGAGCTTTCAGAACCACATGTCAGGTAAGCATGAATTTTAGGGCACAACCATGAGGAAAGAGCAAGGGGTCAGAATGTGGGCTTTTACCCAATCCTTTCTGGTTACTCAAAAGGTTTATTACTTCCTACTTCTGCTGGTTTTATGAATCCTTGAATAACCAAGTTTCAAGGAAAAGTGTTACTTTAGGTATAAGTAGATCAAGGACATAGATCCCCCAGCAGCCACTAAGAGCCAGAGACTTCAGCTTCTCCACCAGCCTCTACAGAAAGGGCAAGGCCCGCCTGGAAGGCAAGTCAGTGAATTCAGACTGTTGTTGCGCTGCTGCTGTGTTGAGATCTATTAATGCCGTCAGTGGTTTTCCTGAGCTGTTTTTAATTAAACGTTTATTTCAACCAAAGTGGTGAATGAACAAAAGTAAATACACAGAGGTTTGAAAAACAAATCAGGTTGTAGTGAGAAATTGTGCATTTACTTCTGCACATTTTCAGCTACAAATGACATTCTGTATTTCCTTAGAGGGCAATCTGACAGCTTATCACCTCTTTGAGTTCCTGTGTATTGATTTTATCTCTAGTGATACTACTAATGGGAGCTTATTTGCACTTACTGCACATTATGACAAATACATCTATCCACTGACATTTAGACAGGCTTCAACTGCACAGCGCCTCACTATCTGGGTAACTTGTACTTTATACAGAGATAGAAATGTGAGGAAGAGGATGCCACAATACCTTAGGTTTCAAACTTGGGGAAAGTCTCAAGGAAATAGCTAAGACGTGAAACTTCTTTGATTCAATGTGTAAAGTGTTTATCTTTTAAATGTTTTCTTATTTTTAATTTTTACCTTATCCTGGAGCTCAGCTGGTTAACAACGTTGCGTTAGTTTTAGGTGTACCACAGAGTGATTTAGCTATGCATATACATACATCTATTTTTTCTAATTTGTTTCCCATTTAAGTTGTTTTAGAATACTGAGCAGAGTTCCATGTGCTATTCAGTAGGTCCTTGCTGACTACCTGTTTTAAATATAGTAGTGTATATATGTCAGTCTCAAACTCCCAATTCATTCCTCCCCTGCCACCTTTCCCCTTTGGTAACCATTAGTTTCTTTTCTAAGTCTGTGAGTCTGTTTCTGTTTTGTAAGTTCAACTGTATCATTTTTTTTTAAAAACATTCTGCATATAAGCCATATCATACGATATTTGTCTTGGAAAGTATTTATTGAACACCTACTATGTGTACAATGCTGGTCAAGACACTGAAAAAAAATTACATGGAATTTTAAGCACAAGCTCCACTCTCCATGAAGAGGTATTACTTTGTGGAAGAGAAGTTATCTACCTATATATAAAACCACTAGAAGTGAAAACACAGGATACAGGTATATATTACTGTATATAGTATGTAAATGCATTACATATACATATATTTAATGCTAAATTGAGAACTGTCAAAGTGGAAAAATCACTTCAGTTTACTTGGTCTCATATCTGTAATACTGAACTGTTTAAAAGGTGACAACATCTAATAAATTATTAATTCTGCTGCCTTCTTGAAGCAATCCTGAATCCTCAGTTAAGATCAGATTCTCTATCCTTTTGTGTTTTATACTTGGAATAGATTTTGTGTTTTATACTTGGAATAGATTTCTGTCCTAACCCAATCACCGTTAAGACTTCCAGGAGCAAACCAATAAACTGACAAAGTCACCAGTCTGACAATACCCATTACTGTAAAAATACCTGCACATGGAGGAAATGTGGAAATTACAAATTCTGGGGAAAGGGTGAAATTTCAATAAATCAACCTTGTGATAGGCTCAGAGCAAGGCAGGGCTCCATAAAGGGCTGAACATAAGGTCTGGACGACCAACTGGACCAAGGGTTCTGTATCCTTGGGAACTAGAGTTGACAGGTGCCATGACATGTTCCTAAACCCTTATTTGAAGCTCTGCCCCTCATCTGGAAGCCATGGCAACTTGTATTAAAGTAAATGACACAAAAGTGGAATATTTCATCTTACTGACAAATTTTAAGTAACAAAATTTCTGATGGTCTATAAGACTTAGAAAACAAAGTTTCTCAGTGAGCAAAAAAGCAGTGGACACTTTAAGGAGATTGTTATATTACAGTTGCAGCATATCCATGGGAGAAACACTGTTCCTGTTAACTCTGCAGCTGGCTTCATCTGTGTCTCATGAAGAGCAATGCAGTGTCCTGCCTCTCCTTAGTATTACCAAGGAATAGCAATATTTCAAGTTCAGCAAAAATTGCACTTCATGCCCAACCAAAACTATGAGGAGGCTGAGTCAAGCAGTAGGTTACAAAGCTACAACAAAAGACCTCCCCACTTTCAAAAGTGAAGGCAGGCCAGTCTTCCTCAGGTGGAAGGAACAGTGATTTAACAGGATTTCAACAGGAATCCACTCAGCAAAGTTGCACCTACAAAAAGAACTCTCAAAGGAAATGGGCAGCTAGGAATCAGATTAGCCTTCTGTGTAAATCCCGCTCACACAAATAAGGTGATACTTTCAACCTGCAACTTTTAGATTTTGCTCTTTTTATGAATGGGAGACAGTAATCAGCCTTTTCTTCCTGTCTTATCCTACCTTAGACACACATTAATTGCTTGAAAAGGCATAGCCTGTTCTTACTGCTCAAATGATGTATATAACATCATCTCAGCTCCAATGTGTCATCATTAGATAATCACACCCATTATAGAGAATATAATGAGACCACATGGAGTGGAAATCTGTTCTTACCCCAGTGTGATAGGGACAGAGTAAAGGGACAAAGCAGGTGAATAAATGGTTAAACCCACTAGGGGATTAAGTAAAAAAATATAGGAGGACTTCCCTGGTGGTACAGTGGATAAGAATTTCCTGCCACTGCAGGGTACATGGGTTTGACCCCCAGTCCAGGAAGAGTCTACATGCTTCAGAACAACTAAGCCTGCACTCTGCAACTACTAAGTCCATGTGCTGCAACCCTGAAGCCCTCACAGATAAAGCCTGGCTCCAGAAGAGAAGCCACTGCAATGAGAAGCTCACGTACCGCAACAGAGTAGCCCTTACTGGCCATTACTAGAGAAAGCCCACATGCAGCAATGAAGACCCAGTACACTCTGCTATATATATATAGGACTATATATATAATATAGGGGAAACTCCTATACATTACCGATTACTCAACAAAGTGGGTTTGCTTAACCACAAAACCAAGCAGGCTTGCTTAGCAGCAAAACCATGAAGCACAAAACATGCCCCAAACAGTAACACAATGGTGGCATGAGCCCCACATCCTGCCCAGTGGGCTTATAAGTTAATGATGCCTAGGAAATGCTCTCTGTACACATAAAAAAACAATAATTTGTAATCTTAGCTTGACCATGTATGGACAAGAAAACTTCCTGGCTCAACCTGCAGGAGGAACTGATGATGGAAGCATGACATTTACACCAAAAAATTCGTTTTTCTCCCCACTCCCCCCTTTTTCTTTGGTTATAAAACCGTAGCCCAGTAAGTTCTCGGAGCACAGCATCCTCTCACCCACCCACCTGTAAGCCTCAGAAGTGCCCTATTCTAATAAATCATTTCTTACCTATCACTTTGCCTCTTGCTAAATTCTTTCTGTGCTGATATAAAGGACTATGGTGCTGGAGCTCTTCAGAGCCCCTGAAACCACCACCAAACTGTTTCAAAAGTCACTCTTAAGGGCTTTTGTGTCTTAGGAACACTTTCCACTCAGTGCATCATGAAATGTTAACACACAGATAGGGCATGTCTATAAATTGGTCTGGTGGGTGTAAACTAGCAGACAGATAGTACAAAAAGCTGTAGTTCACAAGACATGCTGTCTGCATACATAAAAAGACATGGCACTAGAGTTTCTGAGTTTAGTAATTCTAGGGTAAATGTACTACAATGTGGTGAACACAAGACTTCCTAACTGATGTTCTGGGCTTTCCTGGTGTTCAGATGGCAAAGAATCTACCTGCAACGTGGGAGACCTGGACTCAATCCCTGGATGGGGAAGACTCCCTGGAGGAGGGCATGGCAACCCCCTCCAGCATTATTGCCTGAACTCCCATGTACAAAGTTGTCTGGTGGGCTACAGTACATGCGGTTGCAAAGCTGGACATGACTGAGTGACTAAGCTCAGTACTGATGTTCTACCATGCCCTGTTGACCAGCCACATCTAGAGCAACTGGCCTCAATCTCAGAACAGACAAATGTTGAGGCAGAAGTGATGACAGACGTCAGCAAGACCTCTCACCATAAAAGATTGTTTTCAGTCAATTTGTAGAGCCCCTTCTTGAAATTGGGAGACAAGAGACATGCATTACTGCAGCTGTCACAGAGCCAAGGGTCTCCTGCCTGGTGCAATGTGCCAGTTCTTTCTCCAGAGTATCTCAAGGTCACTTAAAATCCTAGTATCTATGTATTGTCAAGACGATACACAGGCATTTAGTCCACTTCGTAAAACATTAGCATTAAACTTCAGGTAGCTCTATCTCAATCTGAAGTGCCAGCCCTCAAACTCACAATAAAGCACTCTTAAATTTTAAGAGTGAGCTCTAGGCTTGTGCTACTGGAGTTCACCTTGCACATTTTATGAGGAAGCACTTGGAGAAAACCTAACAGCACATAAGGAAATAAAAATGCTTGCTTCTTTGATACAGTGTAACTTCAGTTCACTTCTTTGCTACTAAGGCTCAAGGCCACTTATTAATACTGAAGGAACTTTAATCATCTCCTTTTGCTATTGGTGCTCATTTTGAAAATATAAAGGGCCCAAGAAGGAAAGCTGCTGGGGAATGGGAAATGATCTTGCCAAGAATGTAGGTGACATAGAGCACACAGCCCCTGGTCTCAGAACACCATAAATTCCCAGTTCTTGTTGTAATTTTATGATGGCAGTAAAAAAAAAAAGTTGAGATTTTCTGTTGCAAAGGACTAACCAATGTCCAGAAAAGGGTATACATACCTTGAATATATTCTGGAATATAAAACTGAAATCACAATTCTGAGGCCAAAGTATAGTACCTCAAATCAGACTAAAATAGGAAGAGCAACTGGCCAAACCAATTCATGCTATTGTCACCCAAGGTTCAATTTGATGGGTAAAGCACACCGCCTCAAGGAGTTCTTGATCACATATTGCTAAATGGAGGTAATTTTTAATTTTTTTTCTGGTAAGAAACCTTCATTTACTCTTTATATATTAACCTTAGAAAACTTAATTTGGTGGGTGTCTCAAGTCTTCATGTATTTAGGACAATTAACAAATCATGTATCTGTAACATGAGATGTAACCAATCTTAGACTTCTTTGACTTTGCAATTAACTTGGCATTTTTCCAATAATCTACATCACTCAAGAGAAATTGAACAAAGCCTAACCTTAAAGAAGAGTCTCAGGTAGCAAATACCACCTCTGTCCCTGCATCTTGAACAGCGTTTAGCATACAAAATGTTCTAAATACTGCAGAATAAATCACACTCTGAACGATGAAACAGCCTAAGGAATATTTCATTTTTAAAAGTCATGCTGAACATGGCATCCTTTAAATGGAAAAGTGAATGTTTTTGGTATAACCTAGATCCAAACTGCTCTTGACAGCAGCAAAACTAATTGAAATATATTCATTTATTAATGGAGAAGACAGAGACATCTAGTGGATGGATTGAAAGACTAAAACTCAAAAGCTACCTCTGCCACTCCTTCCATCTGTTAAATGTCTTTTAAGTCATGGGTCTTCTTTGTGAAATAGGTAAAAACAAGTAGTACCTTCAATTTCAGGAATATAAAAATGCTAAAGATTAAGTATAGTCTCCTACGTGGGGTTTTAAGAAGTTGTACCTTTTTCCTTGGGGAAAAAGTACTTAAAACCATTTAATTAATTCTTCCAATGCCTTAAGGTATAATGTCCAGAGTTGTTACTTCCATTTTATAAAGGTGGAAAAGAAAATTAGGTAGGAAAATAGTAATGCTCAGATCAAATAACCATATATGTATTTTTTTAGATATATCAGTGATGGATGAATTCAGACATACAACTCAAATACAATCCAAATGTGGAATCATTATCACATCCTTGAAGTTATTAAAATACAAAATATACATAAAGTGTTGAACTACTTTTTCAATGAATCATCTTGCAAAAGATGAATTTTAAATACAGCTATAAATGGATATGTAAATTTTTAATTTGTGCCAAATTTGTGACCTATTTTTCAAACAGATATCCCCCTGCCTGCATCGTAAGTACTCTTTTAAATTACTGGATCAAAACAATGACAAGATCAGAAATATTTCCACCAGTCCTTTTTGAACCAGATCTTTTTACCAAGAAATATTTGAGCACTTCCCACATGCCATGGTAACTTCCTAACATTATCATAAACTTCACTTTTATTTGTAGTCTAAAAATGCTTTCTGTTTTTAAAACCAGTTCGGGTACTAAATAAAAATACAGTTATGCCACTGACAAATTTAAATTTCTGTATGAGTGAGAGCTGAAATATGGTATATAAATTTAGCATTTTAGAACTACATGGCCAAAATGTGTAAGAGCTCAAATATGTCATTTCACCTATGTTGGGACACTTTAAAATTCCAAAGCTTGTTCTGAATACAAAGTATCCTTTACTTTCTTTTTAAAGACCATTGCCTCTTAACATCTAATTCAGTCTCAAATAGACATCCTGAGTTTTAGGCTCTTACTATTCATTTAGCCTTTTGGCCTGGTAACTATGGGCATCATGCATGACTTGGTAGACATTAAGTCATTTAAATACCTTTCTCTTGTAAACAGCATCTAGCACAAGAATGCTGGTATGAGCTCTCCCAAGAGAATGAGTCGTCTGAGAGGCTAAGCAAAGTTGCCAAATAAATTTTGGAAAAAAAACGATATGCTATTCAATATAAACAAATATTATTCCCAACAAGTCCTATTCTGCCACTACTAAAGTGGTCTCACACAGTCAATGTGTTTCCTCATCTATATAGATTGAGTTTAACTAGACCAAACTCTGAAAATTCCCCAGTGACACCGATGTCAATCTGGGTGTGATATCAATCTTAACTGCATCAACTTTTAAGTCAGTGTTTGAAGGAGACACCTCATCTTATGCCTCTTCAAACTTGTCTACAATCACATGCTCACTCTGCCCAACTACTAATAATTACACAGGCTGTTTCTTCTATAACTAAAACATCTTCCCCATCTACTCTCCAACTACCAAAATCTTATTCTTCTTTCAGGATCTCAGGAAAGACCAGTAGTATTTCAATACTAAGTGCCCTGTGAAGTACTTCCATCATCTCATGAATGTATGTGACATCTCAGCTAGGCATCATGGAACCAAAAACAAGTCTCAGATTTTTTTTTTACTGCCCAGCCTTCTGAACAATGGATTCTTAAGAATTTGTTTGGGAATGAAACCATGTATGGTCAATAAGAGAAAGACTGTGTGGTTCTAATTCAGTATTAACTTTCTAATAAACCTCCAAGAAATTAACAGCCTACCATACCACTGACTTATTAATTGAAAACGGAGGCAATTTTGAAGTCATCACCTCTAAATAAATTGGTTTAAAATGAAATTTGAACAAATCATAACTGATCAATAAAAACCAGAGATAGAAATCAGTGTTTTTTTTTTACTGTTGATATTGACTGTTACAAAACATTTCAGAGCACTTCAATTAGCCTTATACAATGCGATGATCTTCAGAGACATGGTCATTTACATCAGAGATTTCAAAATGATCGAAGACTAGTTAAGGAACTACTGAAGATCTACTTCAGAAAATCTGATCACTTAAATAATTCCCCACTGTTTTATGTAAAGTGTCACTGTTTTATTTTTAAGGCAAAAACTACTGGCATTAAAAAACATTAATAATTCAGTCTTAAGTTTTTCTGACACAGATATTTTTTCAGGAAAAAAGCTATATATTCGAATAACTCAAAGTTTTAATTTCAGAGTGAAAAATGGCTTTTATTCATTCATCTATCAGACACCGCCTAACCACCACAATGTGTCAGGCAATACTGTAAGGGCCTAGAAAGAGCATATGGATAAGACAAACCCTACTGTAATATTTCACTTTCGTCAACTATTGTTGGGTAACATTTATCAATATTTTAAGAATCTCAGGCACACATAAAATACTAATTTTAAACCATAAAGTGTTGAAAGTGTTAGTCACTCAGTTGTGTCCTACTTTGTGACCCCATAGACTGTAGCCCACCAGGCTCCTCTGTCCACGAATTCTCCAATCTAGGATATTGGAGTGGGTAGCCAGCCATTCCCTTCTCCAGAGGATCTTCCCATTCCAGGGATCAAATTGGGTCTCCTGCATTGCCATCAGGGAAGCCAATTTTAAACCACAGCCACACTTATATTGGGCTTCCCAGGTGGGATTGTTGGTAAAGAACCTGCCTGCCAATGCAAGAGACTAAGATGGGTTTGATCCCTGGGTCAGGAAGATCCTCTGGAGAAGTAAATGGCAACCTGCTCTAGTATTCTTGCCTGGAGAGTCCCACAGACCGAGAAGCCTGGTGGGTTACAATCCATAGTATCAGAGAGTCAGACAAGACTGAAGTGACTTAGCACACTTATACTGTGTGCGTATTTTCCACTTCACCTGAGTTTTCTCCCTAAAATTCACTACCACCATCTTTACGAAAAGAAATTCTAAGTTAACATGATATTTCGCAAAACTCTGGGCAAAATATTCCTCACTCCTCTGAGAGCATCTTTACTAATACATTAGCCTCTGAGCTCAGGGCAGATGTTCTATTCATCTTCATGCAGTGCCTGAATCACAGTATGTAGTCAAGAAATGCCTGTAAGATTAGAGGCCTCAGATTTGATGCACTATATAGAGTATAAATGAGTTGTAGTGTCTCAATAAAACTATTTTGACTCAGCATCTTAGCTTTAAATGTAATATATAAAAATCACCAAAAGTGAAGAAACACTGGAAAACAGTACAAGAATAATAATTTTCAAAATCAAAACTAAAGAACAATACTTTTCTTCCTAATTTTTAATTTCCTTATTTTCTTCTTTCACGTTTCTTTCCAATTGCCACTTTTTCTAAATCATTCATTTCTATTTTTTTTAAATTGTGCCTGTGACATTGGAACAATGTTAAAGTAATTCTAAATTCAAATAGGTGTTATTTCCTTTCAGCTCCAAGTTAAAAATGTATCAGTTAAACTGTGTTATGGCATAGAGAATGTCAAAGACAACCATAGATTTTAACTTGTTTTTGTCAAGGTTCTACCAAGACCAAGCAGGTTATAAGAAAACTCTGGAATGCTGGGGGAAAATGTGGGAGACCATTTACATAGTACTGAGGTGTGTTATTAACAATGAGTAGCAGAAATCCTTTTCCACTAACATCTAAAAACTTTTCATACTTACAAGCAGATCTAATTATTGTTGCTTAAGGTTAGCTTAGATGTGATATGGAACTAATTATAAAGTCTTTATTTTCTGAATTTGCTGTGAAAGTTTCTTATAAACTCTCAATAACAACTCTGCCCAGGCCAACTATCTAGACTAAGTGCTATCACACAGAAACATATTCTAAAACACAGGATTCCAATATAAATGAGAGAATGCTTCACTCCTAGAGTCAGCACATATTTTGGTTTGTATGTTAGCTAATATATTTAGTCCCCGTTAACTGAAGCTGAGATTCTTGGTGCTAACAGTTAAAGAAGACACTGCCAAGGGCTATCCAAGATACTCAAGCTTACTGGTGATGAATTACAAAATAACAAGGAGTACGGGGTCACAAGAGTCAGAGATGGGATAGTAAGAAAATCAGAAATTCACTGGACTTCATTAGTGACAGAAAGTCCAGTATTTATAACAGCACTCTTTACAATGACACAAATAAGCTTTTACATTACAAATAATTTCCTTAACATTGTTACAAGTACTCTAGTACCACCTTTAGGGTTATCTGAAAGTTTTTATTCATATAGATACATTCTCTAGGACTTCTCTAGAATAAGTAAAGAATAGAGAACATAACAACCTATTACCCACACAGTTCATTTTATTTCTGAAGGTAATTCTAGAAACTGCAAGAACAATTTATTTCCATTTGTTAATGCAGCTTTGGAAACAAACCAAAAAATGTATATTAGGGACCTGAATAGATTAACTGCCTTATCTCTTATCAAAAAGGAAGATCGATCAGAACAGGATGATACTTGCAGTATACAGCATTTAGAGATTTTAAGGGTAAGCTATACTTACCAAAGAGTAAACATCATGTTAGAGAGAGCCATCATCTATTTTATTTCTGTCCGTTAGTATTTCCAATTGATTAAAAGTCTTGTCTATCAAAAAAGAGACCTTTAAAAACATCTTTACTACCACAGACAGATTAACCAAAAAGACTCAGTTATAGTCTCACAACTCATAAAAACTGCATTGTTAATCCAGGTACCACTGTGCTGTGTTGTGCTTAGTCGCTCAGTTGTGTCCAACTCTTTGCAACCCCATGGACCACAGCCTGCCAGGTTCCTCTGTCCATGGGGATTCTCCAGGCAAGAATACTGGAGTGGGTTGTCATGCCTTCTTCCAGGAGATCTTTCCAACCCAGGGATCGAACCCAGATTTCCCCCATTGCGTCAGGATTCTTTACCATCTGAACCACCAGGGAAGCCCAAGAATACTGGAGTGGGTAGCCTATCCCTACTCCAGGGGATCTTCCAGACCCAGGAATCAAACCAGGGTCTCCCGCACTGTAGGCGATTCTTTACCAGCTGAGCTACCAGCGAAGCTCCCAGATAACACTATTATCTTATATATAAATTGAATTAAGGTCCAGCAAGTTCAAACAATATGTCCATGATTATATAAATATTTTTTTCATGTTTTAACAATAGCAACAACAATAAAAGCTGAAGGAGTTGTATTATCAATCTGTAGAACTAGAATAAAAATTTCAACAATCGGCTTCAGGCTTCAGTCTGGTGTTTTTCCAATGTAATATGCTTATGCAGTTTCTTATATCGGTATTACAGGTTTTAATCACCTTGGCAAACCTCTACACATATACAACCAAGGGTGCAATAAATTAATGATATACAATGACAGGAGAGATGTAAAGGACGTAAGAGTACTATTTCTATCGTATTATACACCAGAAAACATACAGGAAAGGCTAGAGACTTCTTGTTTCCCCAAGTAGGTTTAAGCTTAAAACAAAATTTCTGACCCTCAAGTTTATTTATTTACTATTCAATCATCTCATATGGAAAAGACAGTTATGACAATACTAATAATACTGTTTTGGGCCAGGAGGATAAAATCTTTAATGCTTGTTAATTTAGTTCTGTATCAAAAGATCTTTGAAAAAGCAAAGTGCAGAACAGTATATATAGTAAGCTCTTATTTCTATAAAACAAGGGAGCTATATTCATTCCTATATGCACAGAAAATTACAAGGAAATAAAAGACATTCTAAGAGTGTAATGATGAGAAAAAAGACAGGCTAGGGTAGGAAAAAAATCACTATGTACTCTTTGGTACTACTTGAACAGTTTTTTTAACAATGTTCATGAACTTTTTCAAATAAAACAAGATCTTTGATCCTGACAGGATTACCACTTTACAACATACAGTACGTTCCTGACTGCCACACTCAAAGAATTAAGATTCACATAAATGATTAATATAATTTTAAACATCCATATTCACTCTAAATAAAAACTAAAGTTTACTCCTCAAATCTATATTAAAGACAAAAACACTTTAATTGTTCTTTAATTTTTGGAAAGAAGTATATATTAATATTAATCCTGTGTGTTCTTTTCATGGATAATGAAGTTCAAGTGTTCACTGGTTTAAGTTCTAAAAGCCTATAAAACATCTCTCATTTTAGTCTTCTATAAATAACTGGCAAAATTTCAAGTTCATAAGAAATTTTCTACCATATATATATAGAGATTTCAATGAATTCTACTATTTCAACAGAAATAAAAAGCATATAAATATATAAACACAAAGTAGAATGACACTGCTTCTAAAAAAAAACATTAGAAAGGGTAATTCAGTTTTAATTTATTTTCATCACTTGTTCTTCATGATCCAGATATTTTAAAATGTTATGAAAATTAACTTTCCATGTCAGGGACTGGCACTAAAAAAAATTTTGGACTGCAAATGAGTTATACAAATGAAAGTATCAAATGGAGATCCAGTTATCAAAATGAAAGCACTCAACATATTAAAAGTTCACAATTATTTGTTTAGAGCACATAAAAAAGTCAGCTCACTAACCAACTGTTGAGATTTTAAAGAACTATGGCAGAGGTTTGAAGAAAATAGATTTATTAGTTAACTTATAAAGATTAAAGAGCTTGAAACAAGTATTAAAAAGAAATTTGTGCCTTTATTAGAATGGTGTTAGGCTTTAAATATACCAATTTGGGTAATCAAATTATTCATTTTTTAATAAGAAATGACACTACAGAACTGCAATACTGGTCCAACAGTCTTGTCTTTACTTTTCCTTTAAAGCGAGAAAACAGAATGCGAGTAATCAGAAAGCACTAGCAGGCATCAGTTAATCCAAGACACTAGCTTCTTAGTTCCAAAAGCACTTGCAGAGAAAACCATTGGGGGGCACAGGAGGGTGGAAGCACTTCATAATAACTGGAATCCCATGAGTGTGTGTATACGCCAAGTCTCACAGGCTGTTTTTTGTATTTATCCTTTACTTGGTCACTTTTTTTTTTTAACCCTCAAATACTAGTTTTTCTTTGACTTTTTTTCCTCAAAGTATAAAAAGTATGAAATATAAACAAGCTCTTGCATTGCACACACTTCAAAGTGTACAATTCAAGCATTATAGAGCTATCTACATACTGATAAATCCCATCAAATCTTGGATATTTCAATAATATACAAAATACCAGGGCACAGAAAGAACTAAAACCCACTTCTTTTTGATACACGTAAGATTCAAATATTCAATCTAAAGAAAAACACTTAATCATTTTGGCTCTCCTCTACATTCGCATGTTGATATACTTATTAAAATATTCCTGTATAATTAATGTTTGGTCTTATTATTTCAAGTCAGGTTTAAAACCAGCCATCCAGACAAAACAGGTAATCAGAAAGACTATTTCTTCCCCACCTCCCTAACCCCAATAACTATGAAGCCAATTTTACGACATGACTCCAAACACTGGATTGTGACGACAAATGCTAGGTCCAATTTCTTCATAATCCTTTTTGGTGTGGCATACTTGGTAGAACTCAGGCTGAAAATAAAAACAGATTTTTGCAAAGGTCAAAAATGTAACACTTTTCAACATGCTTTAAGATAAATATGTTAAATCTAAAACGTTTAGCAGTCCATTCATGGTAGCTGAACAAAGCTTTGAAATTCTAGCAACTGTGACTCAAAATCAGCTACAAGTCTATAACCAAAACTGAAAATGAGCATTTGACAAAAGTCTCTCCAATCCTCTTCCTCAACATCTGTTTCTCCTGAAATTTTTCAATTTTGAAAAAACTGAATGGAATGGAAGGTTGAATCTCAAATGCCCAACTATTCTGTTGTGGCTTTCCCACACTGTACACTGAATCAAGAAAAGCAGCAGCATTAAGTTACAGATGATCTATTCCAGGTCATACTCCAAAAACTTCTAGATGAACTTGCTTTCCTCACTGAATGTCTGGTATAGACAGACTATTCCATAGTCTATCACCTCATTTCTCCAAGGAGAAAGTTACACACTCAACTAGGTGACAGAGACAGCACAAATGAAGACAATTCAAATTAAGGAAGAAAATAACTTTTACCTCTTATTTTTAAGTCCTTTTATTGAAATCCAAGGTTGTATAGTTCTCAATAATTCAAATCAAGTTCTTACATTTTATTTTATACTGTGTACTACAGGATAAAGCTAAAAAAGTGAAGTCGCTCAGTCATGTACAACTCTGCGACATCATGGACTGTAGCCCACCAGGCTCCTCCGTCCATGGATTTTCCAGGCGAGAATACTGGAGTGGGTTGCCATTTCCTTCTCCACATACTACAGGATAGAGCACCACTATTTACTAGGTGAAAGATGTTAACATTTAAAGTATCTTTTAAAGGGACTTTAAGCTGTTTTGGTTTGGGAGAGGTAACTTATTAACTCACTTGACTCAGTTTAGAACATCATACTTCTTATGTGGTAACTCTTAATGTTTTAAAATATTTGCACAGAAAAAACAATGACCTTCTGATACCTGTATTACTACAGAGTTAACTAAGCCTGTGCTCTGCAACAAAAGAAGCTACCACAATGAGAAATCTGCGCACTGCAATGAAGAACAGCCCCCAGTTGCTAAAACTAGAAAAAGCTCACGTGCAGCAGTGAAGATTCAGCACAGCCAAAAAATATATACTAAATAGATTTTAAAAAGAAGTGCTCACTCAAAAAATGTCTAGCAAGAAAAAAAAAACCAGTAAGTCCAAATGAATTCCACTTTTCAAAAAAACTATGTTTATTTGTGTCTAATTTTAAAACTTTCCTGTACAATATTACATAAAAATTTAAGAAATTTCCCTTGTTGCTCCAAATTGTTTAAGTTGATAAATTATTTTATCTTTAAAACAAAAAAGTCAAATTTTAAAGTAAGCTTCATCTCACTTACTGTGGAAGCCAGCATAGATCCTCCAAACCAAACTGCATATCGTTGCATGTGATGTGTAATGACTTGTACATCAATAGGTTTTGGCTATAAAAGATACAGTAAGATCAGTTCAATGGTAAACTCATATAACAATTCCTGTATTATTTAACCTTAGTTGTACATACTCAAAAATAAATAAAAAAAGATGCAGAGGTGGGGGTGTACATAGGGCAAAACAATGTAACAGAAACAAATTAAGCTAATTTTATTATTATTATTTTTAAATATAACCACAGTAAAGTAAGGAAAAAGAACTAATCCAGGTAACCCATGAACACAGTATTAGGACTACGCCCTCAGGGTTAAGCTGAAAACTAAGCAAACACTGAACTCTCATTAGTCAGTCTATTTCTCACAGTGGCATGGATCAATAATTCTGAAACTACTATATATGTATTCCAGGACTGAGCAAACAACAAACCTAAGGCTGGTTTCTTACCATCAGAGAAGAGCATTACAAATATGGGAAGGTATAAAGCTAGAATGAACCTTACAGTACTCTGGAACTTCTATTATCAGTATGAATCTGTAGTTTTTAGTTTATACAGAAAAGTAGATTTACACACACACACACACACACACACACTCACACACACACACTCACTCTACATCTGATTGCCAACAAGGCCTAGATGCACTGACCCCTCAGTAACAACTGAATATATATCTAGTGTCCAAATCTTGGTTTCTTTTAATTGAAGTATAGTTGGTTTATAATATTATGTTACTTTTTGGGTGTACAGCAAAGTAATTCATATCTATATAGATAGATAGATTTCAGATTATTTTCCATTAGAGGTTACTATAAGATACTGGATATAGTTCCCTGTGCTATACAGTAAAATCCTTGCTGCTTGTCTATTTTACGTATAAGACTTTTCTTAATAGCATTCTCCACTAAAAGGAACAACGGTGCCTTGAAATAAAATGGCTGATTTCAAGACTGGAGAAGAGAAAGTACAAGATGAACTTGCAATATCTTGCTATTTCAGAAAGTTAGGATGTACCTGCAGAATAGGGGCCACAACAAAAGGAATAAAAGCCACTTCTGAAGGATTCTTACAAATATGAGAAAGTTTGAGCACCAAACTTAATAATAGTAATGATGTTATATCATAATATTAATGATAGTACCTAGAAAATAACTGAGAAATCAGGAATTCAGGGATATTAATAAATGAATAAGGGGGAAAAACATACTTTCTTACAGTAAAATGAGACTATGAAACAACGAAGAAATAATGGAATTTGCAAAATACCATTTGGCAACTACCACAGCAATAACCAAATATGATGTTATAAGCAGTGGCTGAGACTGATGAAAAACAAGACAGTTATACATAATCTGAAAGTATCATCCTATAATATTCTTATTAAATATAAAGGAAAAAACAATAACTTTATAAGACACCTGACACACTTAACCAGGTGATAAAGTTAACATATAAAACAAATCATGCATCTGGCAATACAATGCAGTAAAAAGAATACAACATCACTTCTGTACTATTACGGCAAAAAATGCATTATCTGAACCTAATCATAAGAAAATATCAGACAAACCCAAACTGAGAAACAGCCTGCAAAATAAATTTCCTAAAGTCTTCAAAAATATTGAAGTTATAAAAGACAAAACAAAATGAGTACTTTTTCCAGATAAGAGGGAAACGAAACCAAATTCAAACATATGATCTTGGACTGAATCCTACACCAGAAAAAAAAAAGATATATATTTATATATATATATTTTTTTGGTTTTGATAATTGTAATGGCCTGTTTTTAGGAAATATACACTAACATTTAGGGGTAATAGGCTATATTTGCAACTCACTCTCAAACAGTTCAGGAAGATACGTGTGTCTAGTTGTATACCTACATATATTTATAAAAATAGAAACATAAAGCAAATATGTTAACATTTGGAAATCTAGGAGAAGAATATATAGGCATTCCACTAGAATTTGCCAACAGTTTTAAAGTATGAAATTATTTTGGAATAAAAAAATTTTTTAATTTATGTATCACAAAAATACATGGCTTTTTGTTACTAAAAAAATGGTATTTGACTGCCATTTAAAATTGGATTGACAGAAAAAAAACCCAGATTTAAATACAGATATATAAAGATGTTATAAAGATCCATAAAAACAACTACTGAGTAAAATAAAAGGGAAGGAGGTGGAGTAATCCAGTATGTATGATTTTTCCTATACTATTAGATATGTTAGCATAGTGCTGACATCACTGAGAGAAAAAAAATCTGAGTTCTTATTTAGAAATGTGTAAGAAGCATAAAAACATTTAAACATTTTTATTTAGCTACAATGAGTCATTACAAACTAAACCACCACTTTTTACTGTATTCCAAGGAACAGGTGAGCTATTTCAAATCCTGAAAGATGATGCTGTGAAAGTGCTGCACTCAACATGTCAGCAAATTTGGAAAACATGACAGTGGCCACAGGAATGGAAAAGGTCAGTTTTCATTCCAATCCCAAAGAAAGGCAATGTCAAAAGATGCTCAAATTACCACACAATTGCACTCATCTCACATGCTAGTTGAAGAAGGCAATGGCACCCCATTCCAGTACTCTNATGACAGTGGCCACAGGAATGGAAAAGGTCAGTTTTCATTCCAATCCCAAAGAAAGGCAATGTCAAAAGATGCTCAAATTACCACACAATTGCACTCATCTCACATGCTAGTTGAAGAAGGCAATGGCACCCCATTCCAGTACTCTTGCCTGGAAAATCCCATGGACGGAGGACCCCGAGCCTGGTGGGCTGCAGTCCATGGGGTTGCGAAGAGTCGGACACGACTGAGCAACTTCACTCTCACTTTTTACTTTCATGCATTGGAGAAGGAAATGGCAATCCACTCCAGTGTTCTTGCCTGGAGAATCCCNACCACCCTTATGGCAGAAAAGTGAAGAGGAACTAAAAAGCCTCTTGATGAAAGTGAAAGAGGAGAGTGACAAAGTTAACTTAAAGCTCAACATGCAGAAAACTAAGATCATGGCATCCAGTCCCATCACTTCAAGGGAAATAGATGGGAAAATAGAGGAAACAGTGTCAGACTTTATTTTTTGAGGCTCCAAAATCACTGTAGATGGTGATTGCAGCCATGAAATGAAAAGACGTTTACTCCTTGGAAGCAAAGTTATGACCAACCTAGATAGCATATTGAAAAGCAGAGATATTACTTTGCCAANTTTATTTTTTGAGGCTCCAAAATCACTGTAGATGGTGATTGCAGCCATGAAATGAAAAGACGTTTACTCCTTGGAAGCAAAGTTATGACCAACCTAGATAGCATATTGAAAAGCAGAGATATTACTTTGCCAACAGAGGTCCGTCTAGTCAAAGCTATGGTTTTTCCAGTATGGATGTGAGAGTTGGGACTGTCAAGAAAGCTGAGCACTGAAGAACTGATGCTTTTGAACTGTGGTGTTGGAGAAGACTCTTGAAGAGTCCCTTGGACTGAAAGGAGATCCAACCAGTTCATTCTAAAGATCAGTCCTGGGATTTCTTTGGAAGGAATAATGCTAAAGCTGAAACTCTAGTACTTTGGCCATCTCATGCGAAGAGCTGACTCATTGGAAAAAGACTCTGATGCTGGGAGGGATTGAGAGCAGGAGGTGAAGGGGACGACAGAGGATGAGATGGCTGGATGGCATCACCGATTCGATGGATGTGAGTTTGAGTGAACTCCGGAAGTTGGTGATAGACAGTGAGGCCTGGAGTGCTGCAATTCATGACGCTGCAAAGAGTAGNGGACGACAGAGGATGAGATGGCTGGATGGCATCACCGATTCGATGGATGTGAGTTTGAGTGAACTCCGGAAGTTGGTGATAGACAGTGAGGCCTGGAGTGCTGCAATTCATGACGCTGCAAAGAGTAGGACACAACTGAGTGACTGAACTGAACTGAAGGAACAGTTTAAAGATAATCAAAATTTAGGGGCTGAAAGCAGTCAGCTATCATGTAATTCTTCAAACAGCAGTAAACCACAGAGTGTTTTATCCACTACTTTCAAGTAATTCTGGGTGACTGGTAGTCTCGAATGAAGCCCTCATTCTTGGTAATTTTCCAAGTTGCATAAATGTGTTTTACTTAGTAACATCCTCTGAATCAATGTTTTGCTTCAATATCCCACATATAATGAAAATAAAAGAAAATTTACTGAAAATTTGTCTTATAAATATAGAAAGCAGTCATCTGAGAATTTGAAGTTAATTTTGATTTTTTTGACAGCAGGCCCAAAATTATAGGACAGAAACTGAAAGGTTATTTTGCTGTACCACCAATCTAATTTCACACTATGAGGCTGCTATGGGAGAGGATAAAGTCAGTGTGTGAAACAGGTGAAATCACACAGCAGTCTCTCTCTTTCCAACTCTGCTTTGTTGTCCTGCTATAAAAGGTATTTAATATTTTGTAGACTCAGAAAGAATATTATTCCCGGAATATGCAACATGTAAATTATATATGTAAATTATTTGTGAGAAGAACATTAAAAAAATCTCTCTCCTAGCTACGAAAGTGAAAGTGCTAGTCACTCAGTCATGACTGACTCTGCAACCCCATGACAGCCCACCAGGCTCCTCTGTCCATGGAATTCTCCAGGCAACAATACTGCAGTGGGTTGTCGTATTTTCCAGAAATATAGGTGATATCTTAGACGAACAGAATGACCAAGAATATCATGGATATGAATCTATAAAATTAACCACTTTCCATTAGGTACCACGGGCTCCTCTTACCTTCCAAAGAAAGCTGGCAGACATTCTACATTTCCAATACAATAATCAAGGCATCCTCAACTTTTCCACCAATAATTGAGAAAACCTACCTTCAATCTACCACCACTCAATTCCTCACTTAATTTCAGCCTGGCATCTACAGTTCTTTTCAAATCTCTTTGCAAACGACGTCCAAAGTCCCTGAACATGGTTGAACCTCCAGAGAGGACAATATTCTGTATTTGTAGAGAAAAATAAATAGAACTTTTACATAAAGAGAAGTTTAGACGTGTTTTTAAATCTACATTCAACAATAGAGAGAAAATAAAGATGATTTTTAAAGTGTGACTTAGAATAACAATTTTGCCATACACACTGACCTTGTAGAGAGGACGTCTGACATCGATAGGACAATTCTGAATTACTTCATCTACAACTTCTGAGATAGGCTGGGTAAAGTCTGGGTTAGCAAACTGAAAAGTAAGTTGGACACATGATAGAGATTAGACCACTACTGATTTAAATATTACAGTTAAAAATTAAGAAACTTTTCAGTTAAAAAATAAAAGGACTTCTAGAAATAATAAATTCTGGTCTCTGATTCAATTAAAGACACTGAAATCAGAGATTTCAAAAGAAATACAATTAAAATAATGATTACATATACCATTTCATAACCATCAGATTAGCTAAAATGTAAAGCCAAACATATACTATGACCCAGCAAAAATCTATATAAACAGATTTACAGTGCTGATGAGAACATACATTGATGTAAAGATTACTCACTATAGCACTTTAGCATTCAAAAGAAAAGTTCCTGAGATTAACTCTCTCTGGTACTATTAACTGATATTTTCTGCAGAATAATTCAAAACAAGTCTATCTTAAAAAAAGAAACAAAACTTACCTCTGGATGAAAAAAGATTTCAGGTCCCAAGAATCTCTCATATCCAACATCAATGGAAAACTCTTTCTTTGAGATAGCATTGATTCCAGTATACTGTTTAATCCACTTTGATCCATCTGTATCATACTTGTTAAATTCTTTTACTAAGTCTGGGCAGACATAACTATAGCGCTCCTAGAAAACGAAGAGTAATTTTTCCCTCTTGTTTTAGGAAAAGCAAAACAGAATGGTATTTATTTTCAGTAAACTAAAATCAAATGAAAAAATATCTTCAAAAAATAAAATTCAGAGACTAAGATGAAGAAAATTTTATGTTAGGATCTTATCATATGTATAGCACAAATAAACAGCTCATCTGGGCTTCACATACAAATAGAATAAGACTTAACAAAGAGTTGATTTCTAATATTTCAGTGCTACTTCATGAAAGCACTCATTAATGTCATACAAAATTTTACACTGTTTCAATAATTAAAGGACTTTATATTTTAGAAAAAACATAAAATACACAAAGAATTACAGAATAAATACCTGACATAACCACACAAATTAATACAGTAAGAGTATAAATTATTAGGTATAAAATAAACTTCAAGGATATATTATACAACATGGGGAATATAGCCAATATTTTAAATGAAGTATGATCTTTAAAAGCTATGGCTCATTATGCTGTACACCTGTAACAATATAGAGCAACTATGCTTCAGTAAATAAAATTTTTGAGGTGACTTTTGGCAACCATTAACAAATTCCTTTACTATCTAGGAAGTGGTAAATTCATTTTCATTCCTAATCTCTGATAAGCAAGAAAAACACTATAATCATGCAAAGACTGTCAAATCAATGGAATTATTTTTACCTGGGAAGTTTTGCTTTTATGAAAAGCATATACAAAAACATATATGAAATTTTAAAACATATACGAATTTTTTAGATATGTTGACAAATGATAAATTTTAAAAAGTAATGCTGAATATTTTGGTATTTTGCATAAGCCCTAGTGTAGCCTACAAATTATTAAAATATCTTACACAACCTTCACATTTTTCTTCTATCTGCTGTATCTTTTGAACCAACCACTACATCTATCCTATAGCCCAATGAATCAATGACACCTAAAATTTTGTTGTAACAGATAACTGTTAGAATCAGAAATAAAGAAATCAGTGAAAATTGAGATGTGAGGACTCTGAAGTGAACTAATTACAGGCATACCCCATTTTACTGTGCTTCGCTGATGGTGTATTTTTTACAAACTGAAGATAGCTGGCATCTGCTTTATCAGATGACAGCATGCTTCAGCAATAAATATTTTTTAATTAAAGTATGGGATTCCAAATTAAAGTATGTACATTTTATAGACATAATGCTATTGCCACTTAATAGACTGTAGTATAAGCATAACTTTTAAATGCACTGGGAAACTAAAAAATTTGTGTGACTTGCTTTTTTGTGATACTCGCTTTCCCACAGTGGGCCAGAAGAGAACCCACAGTACCTCCAAGGCATGTTACATTTATTTTACTAAAGACAGTAACTATGTTGAAGTCAGTTTGTATAAATGTCCTTATATGTTAGTCCTCTCAAATGTTAAATGTGGTGAGAGCAAGCAACAAGTTGCTAAGCTCCCAAAATTTCCTATAAGAAATACAGAGAAAAAACATAAATAAGAATAGTGATTTGTAACTGGGTAATAAAAGCTTTTTTTAAACTACTGTTCTTAAGAATTTTTCCTGTTAATATTATAAACATGACTTTAATTTCTATCTGAATTATATTCTCAGCATTATTTTTTACCTTCACTGCCTTAGCAGTTTCCAAGGATTGCTCTGGAGGAATTCCTACTTCTCGGTCTCTCAACAATTGCTGAATAAAATATGTTATATCTCGTCCTGCGATTGGAATGTGCTTAATACAGCTGCCAATCACATACCCTTCAGCCTAGATGGGGAAAAAGTGTCAAATTTACTTTCACTGTTTTCAAGAATCACCTAAATTAATCATTAAAGATCAATTTCTTAGATTACTACACTTGTATCCTTACACTTGTATCCTTAAGTATTGCTTCATTCCAGGAAAATTCTTCTAGTCTTTATTCCTCAATTGTATTCTTTACAGCTAATTTACCACAGAATTTACAATACTGTACAGACACCATGAATAAGGATGGCAAGTGAGATTTATTATCCTACTGGTAAGAGTTTATAACAAAGACTGAAATGACTCAACAACAAAGAAATAGTGAATTCTAGAAGTATTAAAGGTTTTAGATAACAGACTTCAAATAGGATATCACTTTAAATTTACTATAATTTCAGCAAAAAATTTAAATTGCATTGTAGGAAATTTAATCATTAACACACATTTTCTATCATTTATAATGAAGTAGGTACCAACTTAAGTCTGAGATAGTCCATGTACCATAATACTTCCAAATAATTTGATTTTACAGAATGAATTCATAAATTTACTACTACAACTCACATGTACAAAAATAATGTAACAAAATTAAATTTAATTAACATTGTTATTTATGAAAAGGTAGAATATTATTATTAGATTATGGTAAGTTCGAGATGTTTACTATAAACCATACAGCAAAACTCACCAAAAACAAAGGAAACTATAAGTAAGGTGAAAAGACAGCCTTCTGAATGGGAGAAAACAATAGCAAATGAAGCAACTGACAAACAACTAATTTCAAAAATATACAAGCAACTTATGCAGCTCAACTCCAGAAAAATAAACGACCCAATCAAAAAATGGGCCAAAGAACTCAATAGGCATTTCTCCAAAGAAGACATACGGATGGCTAACAAACACATGAAAAGACGTTCAACATCACTCATCATCAGAGAAATGCAAATCAAGACCACAATGAGGTACCATTTCACACCAGTCAGAATGGCTGCGATCCAAAAGTCTACAAGCAATAAATGCTGGAGAGGATGTGAAGAAAGGGGAACCCTCTTACACTGCTGGTGGGAATGCAAACTAGTACAGCCACTATGGAAAACAGTGTGGAGATTCCTTAAAAAATAGCAAATAGACCTGCCTTATGACCCAGCAATCCCACTGCTGGGCATACACACCAAGGAAACCAGAATTGAAAGAGACACATGTACCCCAATGTTCATTGCAGCACTGTTTATAATAGCCAGGACATGGAAACAACCTAGATGTCCATCAGCAGATGAATGGATAAGCAANTAGAATATTATTATTAGATTATGGTAAGTTCGAGATGTTTACTATAAACCATACAGCAAAACTCACCAAAATCAAATGACAGTAACAAAGAAATACACAGCATAGCTAAGTCAGTAAAAAAGATAAAATGAAATTATAAAAAACACTCCATTAATTCAAAAGTATGCAGGAAAAAATAATAGGAATATCCAATTCTTAATATGCTTCATAAAACTGTTCCAAGTTGGTAGCTTCTTTTTGCAAATTACCTACTCCAATATTAATTAGAAAGCTAAAGACATTATTGCTTAACTCTGTAGATATTAAGAAAAGGCTGCAGTCAGGCAGAACAAGTTCAAATCCTAGCACCATGACCTACTTGGTGATGTTAAGGAACTCATTTGCATTTCATAAGTAAGTAAACTGAGGTCTTTAAAGGATAATACAACCTACAACATAGATCTTGAGGTTAAAATGAGAATTTTAAATAAACAATTTAAGAATCTCTATGTATCTCTAAGCAGCATACATGTATCCATTATTTAATCCTCAAAACAGTTCTATTAAACAGGTTGCTATTATTGTTCCCATTCTGGGGGAAAAAAAAGGAAAAGAATATGTAGCACGAAGAAAAATATGCCAACTAAATTATAAAAAGCTATCAAAATAGACACACCCTAATATCCAAGATATTAAAATATCCCCCAATGCAATACAAAAAAATGTAGACTAGCTATATAAAAAGATATTATTTGGCAATAATAATAAGTGACGTACTAGACATGCTACATGGATAAACCTTGAAAACACTGGGGATGTGAGAGGACAATCACAAGAGTGTAGGACTCCGTTTATATGAAATATCCAGAACAAGCAAAACTAGAGAGTCAGAAAAGGTAGAATGGGGTAAAGGTAAAGGGGGAGAGTGAATGCTAAAAGATATAAGGTTTCTCTTTAGAGTGATAAAAATGTTTTAAAATTGACTCTGGTAATGATGCACTGTATGAATATACAAAAAACACTGCATGGTACACTGTAAATGAATGAATTGTGTGGCATGTGAATTACATCTCAAAAAAGTTTCTTTTTTTTTTTTTTAAAGGGCAAGTACTACTAAAACTATTATGATATCAGGAGGGTGAATTATGACATCTAACCTAAGACAGAGGATGAGATGGCTGGACAGCATCACTGACTCAATGGACATGAGTTTGACTGAACTCTGGGAGTTGGTGATGGACAGGGAGGCTTGGCATGCTGCAATTCATGGGGTCGCAAAGAGCCAACACAACTGAGCGACTGAACTGAACCTAATAATCACTCTGAGGATGTACTGTCAACAGAGGTTGCCCATTGCATTAAAATGAGGAATAACAATAATGAAGAAATAAAAGTTTAAAACAATTTCATTCTTTACATGATATTCAATATAACATAAAAATTTTTTAAAGAGAAACATTTCTATATATACCAACCCAGTCAGTATGAATTCAAGTAATATTCTGAATCTATTGGGCACAATGAAAAAATTTAATTTGTCATTAAAAATTAGAAGGAGAAAGGCTTTGGCAGAAAAATGCTTTCTCTCACAAATAATCCAATCTGATGCATTTTTCTTAATGTGCTTGATTAAATCCATGCAAAGCACAAACACAACTTGAGCTTTTTAATTCAAAAAATGTAATTCCCCAGAAGTCACTGATGGTCATGTGCTTTCAACTAACTGCCATTTTAGTACAAAGCTAACACAAGTATGAAATCTGTTAATTAAGAAGAATAAGAAAAACTATTCATTGGCTGTGGAGTAGGAAATGGCAACCCACTCCAGTATTCTTGCCTGGAGAATCCCACCGACAGAGGAGTCTGGCAGGCTACAGTCCATGGGGTCGCAAAGAGTCGAATATGACTGAGTGACTTAGCACATTCACTGGCTAACAAATCCAAACTGGAAAACTGAATTCCATGTTTAAGAAAAGAAAAGCACATTTCCATTCCAAATACTGTAATTCATCATTTCCTAACTTCAAATTGGAAATTTCTAATAATTTTTTAATTGTTTTTAACTACAATACAAACCTACAGCAAAAAAAAAGGAATTTGTTTATAAAATTCTAATAATGTGAGCAAAACACCACTATAGCTGAGCAATGACCAAATTATAGTAAATAAATATAATATTTCAGGTTTTTTTAAAAGATGGCATTAATCCATATAATTAAACTTTGCTAGATGTTAACTGCTATCTTGTTCAGTAATTTTAAAATATCCTTACCACAGGGATGACATGAGTGACACCGTCCCCACTGTCTATTACCGTACCAGTCAACGTCCGTTCTCCTACTTGTCTGGAGGTCCAAGATGCAGCTAAGGCAAGAACGGCCTTGAACAAAAAGAAATATGGCAGGCAAGAAAATAAAGTTAATAGAAAATTTTTTTTATTGTAGAACTTCATTCAATTGTAAATGTAGTATCTTTGGAAAGGGAATACACAGAATTAACTTACATTATACAGTAAAATTGTTTATATCCTATATATTATTAAGACAACTTAAAGCCTTACATTAGTTTTTAGGGGCATATTTATAAATTTTCCGTATTTTAATGAGGGCCATTTTCCTCCTATAGCCAAAAATAAGTGGAACACTAACATGAGATACTACAGTACTAACATATAGTAGACTAACATGAGATAACACAGTATAGGACTTAAACTCTATGTATATGGCCTAGCCTATAACAAACACAAAAGTAAAAGTAAGGTAGAGAAGCACACAACCACCAATCATTAGTTATTCAATACATACATGGCTATACACAAGTATCACTCTTATATTATTAGCTCCAAATTTTCTAAATGCAACATGCATTCAGGAATATGTAACAAGCGATATAACCAGAGAATAGACCACTGAACACTTCCTAATACTATAATTTAATTAGGAAAAAAAGTTGATGAAATGTTTTTCTATAAAAAATCTTAGCATAAGCAATAAAATATGTTTTTCCATTTGCAAAGAAATTAATGTAACTAGTTCAATTAAAAAAACTAAATTTCATATAAATTCAAGCCTCAAACAAGATTAATTAAAAACAGTATTAAGCTGGCTTTATTTTATCTACTTGCAATATAATAGCTGAAAGGAATCTAGAAAGGTAACTAGACCATCCTCTTACTTTTAACACTGGATCACACCATAGTCATTATGGGCTAACAGAACTACACAATAATTTATATACCTATTAAGCATTTGTGATATGCCAGGGATCACATTTGCTACAGGGTTAAGAAAAAAGTAAGAAGTAAGCTCTGTTCCTAAGAGGGGAAAGAAACTATTTCACTGTTCCCTACAGATTTATTTCCATACAAATTAAATTCGACAAAACATTATAGGGATTTGTGATATACAGTATACAGAGGGGCACAATGGCGACAATGGTCAAACGTACGTAGCGGTAACTAATTCAAAACAGACTACAAAAAAGGACACAATGAATATTGTAAGGGTAAGTAAATGTGTATACAAAGTTTTTGACATGAACTCTGAATAAATATTAGTTCCCTTATTTCTGTTTTCCAAAAGGCCTTATTAATTTATCCAAAAACCATCAACTTACTCCAACACTTCGCTTTTACTCACTAAATAGTTCTACTGTTCTAATGAAATAAATTATCTATTCAATAGAAAACTATGATATGTTTTAAAATTTTAAGAAAAATACACAAATATTTTAAGGTTAAATTAAACCAGGTTAAAATTTAAGAGCCATGTTTATTTTGACATCTAAACTTGCTTACCTGTACAGCAATGTACAAGCCAGGAACATTGAAGGACTCAAACATTATTTCAGCAGTATATTCCCTGTTTTCTGGAGTATTCAGTGGAGGTTCAGTCTACGAAATTGATTTAAATAGGCAATATCAGATTACTGTGGTAACTTTATAGACAATTTGTGAGAAATAATATATTTCAAACACTATATTTATATAAAAGTCATTAAACTCAGAGGTACAAAGACACACAGGCTAACGAAAAACTGTAGAGAATTCAAATAGATCTATACATACATATAACAAGAGTGTAAAATGGAGATGTTTACACAGTTCTCTTCAGTTTAAGTTATGTGACTGAATACATCACATCACTTAGAAACCTATGGGGTAAATCTGGGTCAGAACATATCCCAGTGAGGTAAGAAAGGACCTAAGGAACAGCACCCAAAATCCTGAACTTCATGCTTCACCTTTGCCTCAGGAATACCTAAATCATTTTATATCACCAAGCTTGAAACCACATAAGACATTATTCTCATGAGTCTGATTTGACTAGTCAATTCTTTTTGTTATCTCCAATACTTAAACTTGAAATGCAAAACTTTAAATTTAAGAAATACAGAATTATCTTTTTGACCTGGGGTTAAGGAAAAAGTCCTTAAATTTAATAAGCACAACTTGCAAAAGGAAAGACAGATAAAACTTAAATTCACTGCAAATAAAATCATGTTCTAGATTTTAAAAGACACCATAAAAAATTTTTTTCAATTAACTGGGATCAGATCTTTTCCATTCACAAAACCTTTAACTTCTAAACTACTTGATGTATTTAAATTTATTTAGGAAGGCTTTGGACTATGTTCAAGAATTTGGAGATAATTTAGTAATAGTTATGTGTAAAATTAAGCAAACTAAAAAAACCAAGGCAGTTAAATTATAAACTCCAAGAAAAACAGAATTCTATACAAAAAAAAATTTAATCAGAAGATCTCACAAGGAAAATATACAAATAGCTAATAACAACATGAAAAAGTACTCAATGTTATCAGTTGTCAGAAAAATGCAAATTAAAACCAAAATGAGAAAGCTCACACCCACCAGAATGGCTAAAATTAAAAAGACTGACACATATCAAGTGTTAGATAGAACACAGAGTAACCGGATCAGTGACACATTGTTGGTGGGTGTGAAAAAAGGTACAATCCTTTGGGAAAAGTTCTGAAACTTAAAATCAATCATACAGCTACCCTATGGCACAACAATTCCTTATCTAGGTGTTTACACAAGAGAAATAAAAACATGTTCACAAAAGACTTGTATAAGAACATTCACAATATCCAAAATATTCCTAACTATCAAAAACTTGGAACAGCTCAGGTGATTTTCAACAGAGAAATGGGCAGTGAGGCATATTTACACAATAGAGTATGACCCAGCAAAAAAAAAGCAGCAAATGCAACAACATGTATGAATATCAAGATTATAGTGAATAAAATCTTACCAAAGAGCACATTTTATACAATTCCACTTATATGAAAGTCAAAAATAAGGAAAATGTATATGTGTGGGAAAATAATTGGAACAAGGGTTGCCTCCAAGAGATGGGGGTAGGGATTAACTGGAAAAGGGCAAGAGATAACTTTGCAGCTTAATAGTAATGTTCTGTATCTTGATAAGGGTTTGGGTTACACAGACATATGCATCTGTCAAAACCAGAGAAGGTCAACGATTAATACATCATGCATCCTGCAGGCCAAATCTAGTCTACCACTTCTTTTTGTAAATAAAAGTTGACTGGAACACAACCACAGCCACTCATTTAAGTACTGCATATGGCTGCTTTCCTACTACAACAGCAGAGCTAAGCAGCTGCAACAGAGACCACATGGTTCACAAAACCAAAAATCTTTCCTATCTACCTTTAGACAAAGTTTGCCAATGCCTGGTCAAACCAATAAAATGGTAGGGTTAAGATGTGTGATTTTATAGAATGTAAGTTTTATAGAAAAGAAAAAAATGTAAACAATAATAACCTCTAGTTGATGATAATGTATGCTAAAGTAGGTAGGGGTGAATTGACTCAATCTGCAACTCTTTGCAGTGATTTAAAAAGTTAAGATGGAGTAACAGAAAGATAACCAAATAAACAGATGTTCTAAGACAATTACAGCAAAACTGAATGCTGAGTCTAGATTGTAGGTGCTCACTGCAATGTTCTTTGAACTTGGTATTTATGTATATGTATATTCACATATTTATGTGTATATATATATTCACAATCACCATAATAAAATATAAATATTAATTTTACCCAAAATTATGATATAACTATATCACAGAAAGAGGAAGAAGATAAGGATACTGTGTTAAGGAGGGGGAGCAAAAGGAAAAGAACAAAATACTCATCTTACAGTATCTAATATTTAAAATAACAAATGAAATACATGAGAAAACTATCAGGGAAAACTCTTTAAAATTTTAAAGTGTGTGCCTCTGGGGAACCAAGTTTTTAAGAGTAGGGAGAGGTTAGGAAGGAAAGTGCTGCTTTTTAAAGTTAAACCTATAGCGATTAAATTTTTAACGTTATAAACATGCATTGCTTTGATAAAAAAAGTTTAAAAATTAAATTACATATTTTATAAGCAAGAAACACAAATGAAATAAAAATCACACCCGCTATTTTTTTAATTTAAAAAAAAGTGTCATGTTTCCAACTTTTCCCCCTCAAATTTACAGTTAAAGATACTAAATATGATCCAGATTTATCACAATGTTTTTAGATACATGACAAATAAATTACAGCCTATTGAATACAGATGTAATGAAAACATTCTCATTAAGCTTCTTCAAAAATTTCCTCACTGAAATTCTAAGTTCTGCTTACCAAAAGAAAATAATGATCTTCAGGTTCTGCCCTTAAATATTTAAAGATCACTTGCTCCATAAACCTTTCCATCAAGTCCCAATCTTCAACTATACCATGGCGGATTGGCCACTATTAAAACAAAAAAATACAACAGGAATCAAATCTTTATTAATATAAAAAATAAAACAGATCATTAGTGAATAGTAGATGAGGGAAACATTTCTTAGGTGTAATGACAATGCAAACTTAACTAGAGATAAAGGAAAAGATTTCTACATATTTTCAGATGTTTCTATTAAAAAAAAATAATGCAAATATGTCAAAATGTTAAAAACTATTCAATCTAGATGAAAGATTACACCAGTCTTTCTGGATTTTTGAAAATTTTATAATAGAAACATACCCCATTAAAATTCAGCTTGTGAAAATTATAGGTTATGACAAATTGCTTAATCTTTAATTTATTAGCTCACACAAATATTTGTTGCGTTATCTAATATATAAAAAACAGTTGGCAAGTAAATAGCAAGAATAGTCGTAAATCAAGCAAGCAAAATTTTGTAGGACAAGTCATACATATCTATATAGACTCAGTTTCAAAACTAAACCTGGCAG
>SJYV01017264.1:861484-932101 GCA_006410875.1 Neotragus pygmaeus
TATTTTATAAGCAAGAAACACAAATGAAATAAAAATCACACCCGCTATTTTTTTAATTTAAAAAAAAGTGTCATGTTTCCAACTTTTCCCCCTTAAATTTACAGTTAAAGATACTAAATATGATCCAGATTTATCACAATGTTTTTAGATACATGACAAATAAATTACAGCCTATTGAATACAGATGTAATGAAAACATTCTCATTAAGCTTCTTCAAAAATTTCCTCACTGAAATTCTAAGTTCTGCTTACCAAAAGAAAATAATGATCTTCAGGTTCTGCCCTTAAATATTTAAAGATCACTTGCTCCATAAACCTTTCCATCAAGTCCCAATCTTCAACTATACCATGGCGGATTGGCCACTATTAAAACAAAAAAATACAACAGGAATCAAATCTTTATTAATATAAAAAATAAAACAGATCATTAGTGAATAGTAGATGAGGGAAACATTTCTTAGGTGTAATGACAATGCAAACTTAACTAGAGATAAAGGAAAAGATTTCTACATATTTTCAGATGTTTCTATTAAAAAAAAATAATGCAAATATGTCAAAATGTTAAAAACTATTCAATCTAGATGAAAGATTACACCAGTCTTTCTGGATTTTTGAAAATTTTATAATAGAAACATACCCCATTAAAATTCAGCTTGTGAAAATTATAGGTTATGACAAATTGCTTAATCTTTAATTTATTAGCTCACACAAATATTTGTTGCGTTATCTAATATATAAAAAACAGTTGGCAAGTAAATAGCAAGAATAGTCGTAAATCAAGCAAGCAAAATTTTGTAGGACAAGTCATACATATCTATATAGACTCAGTTTCAAAACTAAACCTGGCAGCACTACAGCAAATTCCAAAAGACATTGCAAATATTTTAAATTTTCCAGGGAAATTTGGTGATACTCAGAATCAGTTTGACATTACATATCTACTAGTTTAATAAAACAGTACAGTTTCAACATCAGTCAGTAACATCACTTCTTTGAAAAACTGGATTACCAGCAGTTGCTATGATAAAAATTAAATCCCTCCCCCCAAAAATCCATAAAATCAGAAATGTAAAAAGTAAATTAAGACTGAGGATGGTGATACAAAATCCAATTCAAGGTGTGAGAAACTGACCTACCTGACAGGCACATGCATTCTAATAGTAACTAATTAACAATTTAACAAAAATATTTTCCTTTCAAATAAGTGTCATTTTTTTTCAAGTAGCTACGTTGCTACTTAACAAACAGACTGTTAGAAATTTTTAAGTGACAAAAACTGTCAAAACTTTTACTGAGATACTGAAGGCACTAAGAAAGTTCGTGAACCTCTGCAATAACAGTTTCACAACACATAAAGCTAAAGAAAAAATTAGTATTCTGAATATATGAAGAATTCCTTAAACAAGCAAAGAAAAAGCTTAGGTAATAATCCAAAATTTTACAAAAGAAACATTTTAAAAAATATACTTCCATGTACATAGAATAAATATACACTCAGTACCTAAGGATGAATACATTAATGAAGAAAATATCCTACTGCCATTTAGTCATCATTAAACCTCTTATCTATACATTTCTAATGAAGAAATTAGAAATGTATAGATTTCTAATTCACATTTCACCAAAGCCTTCTAATAGATACTTCTTAAAGCATTACACTTAAAAAATAACTTCTACTCCTCATTGATTCATTGGAAAAGACCCTGATGCTGGGAAAGATTGAAGGTGGGAGAAGGGGATGACAGATGATGAGATAGATGGATGGTACTATGGACATGAGTTTTGAGTAAACTCTGGGAGTTGGCAATGGACAGGGAGGCCTGGCGTGCTGCAGTCCACGGAGTTGCAGAGTCAGACACGACTGAGCGAATGAACTGAACCCCTCACTTTGCTTTAGGGAAGGAAAAAAATGTACTTATTACATCATTCATTTTATAACATTACTGGGAGTTTACATATTTTAATGTTCTAAATGCTATTTACTGATTTATTCATCATCTATTATTGTGCACCTACTATGAATCATTGGCACAAATGCTAAGGCCATGAACATCCTGCCATAAGAATCTATCTAATGAAAGAAATATAACAGATACAAACATTACACTATTAGCTTTTAAAGAAATAAAATAACCTAGGACATGATGAACAACCTGCCTTCAGAGGGAAAATATGAAGGCTCCTATTTCTCTATGACTGAGGAGGTCATATCTAAGTTGGGTCTTAAAGGAGCAACCTTGTTAATTTTTTTTTTTCAGAGTAGGAGATAGAAGAAAATGTAAATAGAGAATAGCAAAAAATATGTACAGACACTACATAATATACAAACACAACAGTTATCAATGAAAAACACCTGTGTCTTTAGGGAAAGGGGTGTAGATAGGTCGATGGCTTCTAGATGAAGAGGACCAGGTTCTCAAAAACTATTACTTGCCTTGTATTGGTGTTTTATTCTATTAGAAATAGAACATCAGTAGAAATTTTCTATCAGGGTAAACAAGAATAGCTTTGATTTTTAAGAAGACAATTATAGTAGCATTGGGAAAGCTGAACTGAATCTTAAAAGAACAAAAGAGAATAAGAGCCCCAGTTGTGCTGTAAATGATGTTAGGCCAGACTAAAGATTTCTGTCACTATGAGAAAAAACTCAAAGATATCAATAGGCTTCTAACTATGAAATCAGGATGAAAAGGATCTATTATTAATCAAGATACCAAAGATGTATTTTGTCTTATTTTGGAATAGCAAGGGTGGAGTAGATATAAAAAATTTTGTTTCGACTATATTAAACTCAAGAGCCAGAGAATAGGTAGCTGACAGTAGGCAGCTGGAAATGGGGTCAAGGAATTAGGTAGAGATCTAAGCTGTGCCTGCAGACGAAGGTGTGGATGAGATCATCTACAAAAGGTCTTAAATAAGAGAGAATCAGGACAGTACCTGGGAAATACTGATATTTGAGTAGTAGGCAAAGAAAGAAGAGTCGGTGACAGTACGGGGAAAAAATGAACAGGAACAACAAGAATAGCCTATGTTAGGAAAAGAGCCAGCAGAGTAATCTTGTGAAAGAAAGACAAATCAAGAAGGATAAAGACTGCTACATATAACTGGATTTAACAAAGAACATATCAAAATAAGTTTGTTTTTAAAAGGACAAAGAAGAAAATAAAATAACAGCTAAAATGCTGAGGAAAGAAGGCAGGACTGTAAGAAGTTTTGTCATTTGAGTGTGCCTGTTGCATCTGGAAGACTTCAAAGTGTATTAAGAGAACAGTATCAATGCATAGGAACTCTGGCCTCTCAGTTCACCACCTCTGAAGGTGTCTTTTCCATTTTGGCCACAGTCTAGATCTTAGTATCATTATCATCTCTAAATTTCTGAAATGCAAGTACACCCCCTCTCTGATCACAACTTCTTACCCTTCTAGCATACTCCAGCACCTCATTACATCCCTCTCAACTTGCAGTCCACAGGCTAATATACTTTTTCTCTAGCCAAAAACCATCCCTCCTCACAACACACAGTTTAGATTTTGGGCTCCCTTACTCTGATCATATTTCCTTTTGTCGTTCTACTTACCAAAACCCAACTTGGCATGATCCTACCCTAAACTTAACCTATATCCAGAATGCTGATCATACAAATCACACAGAACTGGCTGACAAAACTAAGAATTCATAACTACTATTCCCAAATGGACATAAATATACCTGGCAAGTTGTTGTTTCCCCACTCTGTTCATTTTTACTCTCCACAGTGATGATTTTAAATATTCTCCCCATCACTCAGACTTCACTTTTCCCCTCTACTTCCTCAGCAGTAGAGAAAATGTCATCATGTGTTTCACAAGGAAAGCAGGAGCTAACAGTCAGGAAGCCAAACTGACTGTCCTCACCAAATCTGTCAAACTGATTCTGTACTTACTTCTTTTTTCTTTTTCAATTTTTTGTAGATCATCTGTGCTCTGGATTCCATCCCTCTAGCTTTGTCATCGACCTGTATTATAGTCTGTCTTTCCTGTTACTTTGATCTTTTTTCCTAATAATTCTCTCACATTAGCATTTAAGCATTTAAATATCTAGTCTATCTTATGCCCACATTTATCTGTTTATTTCTCCTTCCCAATCAAAGCCAAATCTCACAGAAATAATCCTTTCATTTCTCCTGGCCTACTTTGCTGGCCATTCACAATCCAACCTATACTTTAATCCAGGTTGGTTAGTCTTCTAAAACTATTCTTATTAAGGTTACAAATAACGTCCTTGCAGCTAAAGAGAGCAAGTAACATATGGGCCCTAGGTCACTTGATAGCGGCATGCCACACAGTTATCAGTGACCTAGAGCTCTTTCCTGTTTACCAAGTCTAACTATGCCTTTTCAGAATCCTTGGTAGGCTTTCCTCCTCCATCCAAATCTCAATGGTGCATTGATCAAGCTCTGTCCTAGGCCTATCCCTAGAGAATCTTATCCCTTCCAAAGGTCACTAATACCTTCCAAATATTTATCTCCAGTGCTGTCTTGTTTATAAGCTCCAAGAGCCAAATATCTGTATAAATGCCATTTATAATTACTTCTTATAATTACCACTTATAATTACTTCTTCAACGGCTTTCTTTCCACCACATTACAACAGTCTTGAAGTCAGGAAATCCATTTTTCTTATTTAATCTCAGCACTTTAAATAAAGTTGTTTATACATGGTAGTTTTGTTAATGAATAAATTATGAGAAGTGAAGAAAAGACGTATAAAGGAAGAAATGTGCAGATCAGGCAAAGTGAGTTTAAATAGTGTCTACCTTTTGGTGCAGGTGGGGATAATGACTCTGAGAGCAGACACAAGGAAGGTATCTGGGTTACTAGATTTGTTCTCTATCCTGAACTTCGATGGTTACAGTCACAAAAATTTTTTTAACTGTATAACTAAGCCTTACCTATTTTATAGTATGTAAATTATATCTCAATAAAAAAGGAGCAGGAGGATGAAGGGTAGGGAACAAACAAGAAAAAGATAAAAAACAGCGCACTTTCAGATGACACAGGCTTCAACAGGAGAAAAATAGTGTGGGTCTGAATAAAGATGGTAAGTATTTCTAGGTGTGATAATGTGGAGGCAAGAGAAAGTCAATCACATTGATGACTCTGAGACTGAAAAAGTAAATGCCAGTTACTTGAAGGAGCTAAAATATGCCTCTTGGGGGGGGGGGGGGAAGTAAAACAGTTAAAGCAAGGCTGGAAGAAGTCACAAGGGAAGAAGAAATTTCTACTGTGAAGAGGCTGAGAGTATTAGTCCTGTAATTGAGTGGCAAAATTACTAAACGAACTGATATTTTGAAATAAAATGTTATTTGTATTTATACAAATCATAAAAATATACCTTTGTTGCATATGTAGGTTTTTCTATTGCTTCATCACCAATGAAGAAGTCTAGGTCATCAACACCTTTCATCACCCNTAATTGAGTGGCAAAATTACTAAACGAACTGATATTTTGAAATAAAATGTTATTTGTATTTATACAAATCATAAAAATATACCTTTGTTGCATATGTAGGTTTTTCTATTGCTTCATCACCAATGAAGAAGTCTAGGTCATCAACACCTTTCATCACCCTCCTTTGAGCTTGATCTCCCACTTTTGCTGACTCCTTAATAGCAATACCTTTAAAATAGAAGTTATTTATGCATGTAAAAAATTCTATTTTTTTCAAGTGAGACGAATTTTTCACTTGTAATTTTTCATAAGAGTATTATTACATAGAACATGATCTAGTATATTTAAACTGCTAAATTAAAGCAAAAAGGTCATTAATAAAAAAAATGACAAAATTCCTTTAATACAATGAAATCTCAACTTCCACCCAGAAACAAGGCCTCAAATATAAAAAGCCCCCAAAAGAGAAGTACTGCTGTAGGAATGTTTCAGTTATGTTTTTAAAAACTAGGTAAGCTCTGTTTTGATCTGAGTAAAACTAATTCCACCAAGTCAACATAGGCTTGATGGACAATCAGAAAGAAAAAATGGAAAACCAGTAATAAAAGTAGGAAAATTGTATGGGGAAATATTTTTAAAAACTTTTTTCATATCCTGTTTGCACTACTATGAACTAGCTTCTTTTTAACACTGGCATAAGGACCTGTTAAACTTTAATCCACATATACAATGGGAACTTCAAATCGTTCAGGTAAAACACACAGAATCTCCTTATATAATTTCAAAAAATAGCATACAGTTCTAGACTTAAAATTTATAAATTTCTTAACTAAGTTGTAAATGTCTGAATCCTCCAAATTAAAACAGTTCTTCATTCAAAACATCTGCATGGGGACTTTCCTGGTGGTCCTGTGGTTAAGACTCAGCTCTTCTACTGTATGGGTACAACCCCTGGTCAGATCCTGCATGAGGAGTGGCCAAAAATTAAAAAGAAACAAAAAACAAAAATATGCATGCACATAAGCTGATGGGCCATTCAAACAGTTACAGTTTCGGTTAATAACAATTTATACCCTTAATAAGGTGTGTAGAAAATACAGAAGGAAATTCTAAATTTAATCTACTTCTAAATGCTGCTTCTCTAGCATAATGCACATAGACATCCAGACACATCAGTACAAATTTCCTAGAAGACAGAGATTATGAAAATAACTTTGAACCATATCCATAGGTTTTCCAGATCAAATATTCATGTTCATCAGTGGCAATGATTATATCTGCTCATTATAAAACTACACCTGCAGCATTAAAACTAGTTGGGTGAAAAAAACTGTAATCAAAAATTTTTTCTTTCATACACAAATGGATTTTTAACATGCTGCAACGTTTCATAAGAAAGACAATGAAAACTAAAATTGCAAATTTTGGCAGAAAGATGAAATAGAGAAAGAATACAACGGTGATGAGAACCAAAAATTTAAAATATCAAAATTTATGGGCTTCCAACTAAGACTTAATACAGCACTTAAGAATATAAGCAAAACCAAATTTTGTAAGAATCAGAGTTAACACATGAAGAGTCTCCTGAAATAGATGTTTTAATCACAACACAATGCCTTATAAAAAATTACAAATTAAGAGATTGCAAAATCAGCATTGTAAGAGTTGAGTTGTGTGCCCCCAAAAAGATATGTTTAGGTCCTAATTCTTACTAGCTCAGAATGCGACTTTATTTGGAAATAGGGTCTTTCAAGTTAAACTGAAGTTATTAGGATGGGCTACAATCCAATGACTGGTGACCTTATAAAAATACAGAATTGAGGCATATCCATGCACAGAAGAAAAACAATGTGAAGACACATAGGGTTAGCTATGTGACTGAAGTGATGCACACAGAACCAAGGAATGCCAAGGATTGTCAGGAAACACCAGAAGTTTTAAGAGCCAAGATTTCTCCCCTAGAGCTGTCAGCAAGATCATGGCCCTGTTGACACCTTGATTTAGGACTTCTTGCTTGCAGTACTACAAGTTTCTATTGTTTTAAGCCATCTGGTTTTTGGTACTTTGCCTTGGCAGCCTTGGGAAACTAATATAAGCATACACATGATATAAAACTAAACTCAAACATAACTAATGTCAAGTACTAGTTTGCAAAAGTACTCTATTTTAGTCAGCAACAGAGCCAATATTTGTCATCAAAATCTTAAACTATCAATATACTGATATGTAAAGTTGGGACAAAAGTGAAAAAAACCAAATCTGTCCCTCCATGTAGATAACAAATATACTTGAATAGAGGGTAAAAACGATAGTACTACAAATTAACACCACTATATTCCTATGAATAAGTTATTTCATCAGTGTCAGCTAAAAGTCATTCCATGTATTGAAGCATTAGATTTAGGTAATAGCCTAAATTCACAGATAATCGATCCCTAGAAAAATACATCAAAAGTTTATCAGAAGTGCAAAAGTCAAACAGGTTTGTTTCTAGAGAATGAAATAAATATATAATAGCTCCCCCTTTAGAGATAATTTTGACACATCTTCACACATTTAACTTCGTTCTTACCATACATAAAGAACAAAACTACTCGCTCATGTCCAATGAGTGCCCAATTGAGTCCAGAGATCTGTAGTTCAGGCAAGTCTGGTAATTTCTACCTTGTTCTCAATATCACAGACTCTGAATCCCAAGCTGCTTTCACTATTCTCTGTATGTTTATCTTTCCGTTATATTCTCATTTTCATAAATCAGTAAGAATACACAAAAATATTCAGTCACACAAATACTAGTGATACTTCCAAAATTAAACCACCTAGAAGTTAGCACCACCAAGGAATGGCTCAAAAAGTTTGTCGTCTGATATGCTGAAGTCTTAACCTGACGGTAGGTCAGGTAATTGAGAAATGTTACTATACAATGTGCAAATGGTGACCGTCTAACACTCAGATGTCCAAAATATGTCCACAAGGGACCAGGTACATAGCCCAGGCTATGTATAATAAACATATAAAGATAAATATAAAATATATAAAATATAAAATATAAAGATAAATTATTGAAACTTGACAGTCAGTTAAAGTGAAGTTAACAAACATAAGCCAGAATAAAAATAACCTAAGTAAGGTTATAAAGTATTAGAGAACAGCTGAAGTCTGCATCTCTAAAGATGAGACGCCATCCTTATTTTGAAGCATGGGCTTTTGTTAGGGATGTCAACAAGCACAAGCTCTGCAAAAATCATGAGCACAAACCAAAGGATGGTCTTTGTAGGCATGTGACGGGAAATATGCATTATTTAATAGTAACACACACACATTACTAATAGCAATATCCTCAAAGCAGATCCTCAGCTCATTCATTTTTGTCTTTAAAAAAGTATTTGGTAGATTTAGTAAATGAAGAGCTAAAAAGAGATCTGAAATAAATGGTCAGAGATATGGAAATGAGGCCACACTTAGAACTTGGAAAATCATGTTTCTAAAGGACTAAATCTTACGTAGTATTGAAATGATTATTTTTTTTACTTTTATCAAGAAAACGATATTAAGTCAGCTTACTTATGACTTAAATACTTACAGGAAGGGATGATAAACTGTGGTTCTGTATTTCCAGCATATCCTAATTTTGTATACCTGAAAAACAAAAAGAATTTTATAAGTATTTCACTAATATCTTGGCAATTATGAATTTAATTCTTAGGTTTCTATTTGTTATAAAGTAAGATTCCATTCTGGGTGAATACTATACAAAATCCCATAGCTTCAATTTATTTAAACATTTCTACTTTCAAAATTATAAGTACCCATAGCTTTTATTTGTTATTTGTATTTCAACTGTTTTACAAAACTGCTATCTATTACCAAATGGGTGACTGAGCCTCTGATAAAATAATATATAGTTCCATATGAGATCAATGATTTTAACAGTGAAACTCTAGATATGGAAGAAGCAACAACAGGGAGTATTTTCTTGGATCGAGAGGCCAGTAATACAGGTGGTCCAGAGAATTTTGGATACTGTTTTATGACCTAGTCCAGTAAGAGCACACTGAGTGGCCTATAAGCAATATCTCTGCCAGACTTGGGAGTGAGCATTCCTAGCACAACAGGATGAAATGGCAGCCTCAAATCATGGTCAAATTTATGACATGAAAGGACCCTGCCAACTGGAAACTGGCAATTGCCATCTACCTTTACAAAGATTAAATCATGGCCACTGCAGCTGCTGACCTTCAACATCACTGAAAGATTAGGGTGGAGATCAGGAATCAAGCACTCTGTGCTCTGGAAAAACTGGCAGAACAGGCCTTCAGAGAGTTGGATATCTTCAGGAAAAGATTTTATGAGTCCCAATTCCTGTATCTTCTCATACACAGAGAAACACTAACATTGTTAAAGATGATATCTGCTTTGGCTAATAANCGAAGTCAATTTGGCAATGTGTATTGAAAGACATAAAATGTGCAAGCTTTTTGACATAGTAATTTTGCTTTTGGGCATTGTACCCAAGGACATAACTAAGGATGTGGGAAAGATTGAGCTTCCAGAGTATTCACTGGAGTGTTCTTTGAAAAAGCAAAAGCTGGAAATCACCTAGCACTCAGTTGGTTAAGCAAACTTTAGTGCTTTCAAACAATGAGCCACTATGCTATAAAATTTTTGAATTTGTTAAAATGGAGAGATGATCATAATATACCGGTAAATGAAAACAGCAGCTTCAAAAGCAATAGGGTTTGATTTGCATATGGTGTGATAGAAAAGGGAGTTTAGGAGCTTATTCACCACGATGCTACAGTGGTCCTCTCTGAGTTAGATTGGGTATGGTTTTAATTTTTCTTTCTTTTTCTACATATATTCTGATTTCTGATTGTAGACAAGTATCCCTTACTACAATGGATGGTATGGACCTAATAGAAGCAGAAATGGTATGGAGCTAACAGAAACAGAAGATATTAAGAAGAGGTGGCAAGAATACACAGAAGAACTGTACAAAAAAGATCTTCACGACCAAGATAATCACGATGGTGTGATCACTCACCTAGAGCCAGCCATCCTGGAATGTGAAGTCAAGTGGGCCTTAGAAAACATCACTACAAACAAAGCTAGAGGAGGTGATGGAATTCTAGTTGAGCTATTTCAAATCCTAAAAGATGATGCTGTGAAAGTGCTGCACTCAATATGCCAGCAAATTTGGAAAACTCAGCAGTGGCCACAGGACGGAAAAGGTGAGTTTTCATTCTAATCCCAAAGAAAGGCAATGCCAAAAATGCTCAAACTACTGCTCAGNAGGTAACACAATGGATGTAATTTCAAACTAGTCTTTGCATTGCTAACAAGTTGAGTTTTCTGAGACGTGTCAGGCTTGGATGCCACTGGACATTATCAAACAGTATCTGCTGGCAGCTAGTAACTACAATCTTACTTTTTATAAAGCTAGGAACTGGCTACCTGGCTATAAGTCATTAAAACTAAGCAGGAGTCTATGAAGATTTAGGGTCTTTCTTTGTCCCGTTACTTCCCAGGTGGCTCAGTGGTAAACAATTTGCCTCCCAACGCAGGAATGAGTCAGGAAGATCCCCTGGAGGAGGAAATGGCAACCCCCTCCAGTATTCTTGCCTGGAAAATCCCATGGATAGAGGAGCCTGAAGGGTTAGAGTCTATGGGGTCACAAAGAGTCGGACACGACTGAGTAACTGAGTACACACAGCTTTTCATGAGAAACTGCACTTCTAGAAATTGATCCTATAGGGATATTCATAATATACAAAATAACGTATAATAAGGCATTTCATTACAATCTTGCTTGTAATAGCAAAAGCGAAAATAAAGAGCCATCAAATGAGAAGCTAATTAAATATGCTATGCTTAAACCATAGAATATTAGGTAGCTATTAAAAAAGTGATTGAAAAAGCTCTTTATATACAGATATGGAACAATCTCCAAAATGTTTTTGTTAATAACTGAATAAAATCAAAGTACCGAACAATGTGACATTTGTAAGAAAGTAAAGGGTACAGGTAAAACTGTATATAAACTTAATACTCTGGAAGAGTATTAAGAAATTCATAATTTTGGTTGTGTCTAGAGAACAGAACTAAGTAACAAGCAAGGGTAAAAAGTTCTTTTTTAATCACATATTATTTCATACCATTTAAATTCATTACTATTCAAAAACAAGTATAAATTTTATAGTGTTTGCCATAATAGATTCAACCTACAGTCTTACAATGGCTTTTCTGGTGGCTCAGCAGTAAAGAATCTGCCTGCCAATGCAGGAGACATGGGTTCAATCCCTGGGTCGGGAAGATCCCCTGTAGAAGAAAATGGCAACCAATCCAGTATTCTTGGGAAATCCCATGGACAGAGGAGCCTGGCCAGCTACAGTCCATAGGGTCACAAAAAGACTTGGACACGTTTTAGGGACTAATCAACAACATCTTACATTAACAAAATAATAACAAGGATGTCTAGAAAAGCGAGCTTCCACAAGCAGCAGATTGGGGGCTACTTAGGAGACAGCTGGATACTGTCTGGCTATAAGCAGGCTTTAAAAAGAAAGTATTTACATTACAATATTTTGAGAAACACACTCCACTGACAGAGTTTGACTCCATATTCAAACACACTGCTAAACTGTAGGCAGGTAAATCACTGTGATATTCTTGGATTTTTAATAGTTTCAGCAGAAATATTTTTTAATATGATGGGAAGATCTCTCTTTGGGGTACATTTTAGCCCCCAAATTAAGTTCAAGATCTGAAAGTGCTAAACAGACTAAAATGTTAAAAATAACGGGAAAACATAAACTGTTCAAAATGTGATACTGCTCCACTGACCAAATCTCTACAAAGATTCCACACTGTATGCGTTTAAAAATAAATAAAACTTCTTTGCAGGACATACAAAAGACCCCCTTTAATATTTGGCTCCTGACAACCTCTTCCAGCAGCCCTGACACCACAACCACACTACCAGACCATAAAAATACTAACAATTTCCAAAAAGACCAACTCATGCCATGTCAAAGAGTCACTATCAGCACTGTTACGGGTTATATACCATTGCTTTTATATGAAAACTTTCACAACCTCCCACATAGTTGATTACCTTTGCTCTTGTGAGTACAAGTATCATTTACTAATAATTCCTAAGTCTTAATTCCTTCATGATTGTTCAGGGTATTTAATAGGAGAACAGGTAAACCATTAAACACAGCACCTGTCATAAAGGACACACTTAATACATTTCAACTTTAATTACTCTTTTCATGCATTCTCTCCAAAATTTCCATTCCCCGATAATCAGATAAAGGCCATGCAGATATCTGAACTTTTAAATACTTATCAGTTCAGTTGCGCAGTCGTGTCTGACTCTTTGCGACCCCATGAACTGCAGCACGTCAGGCCTCCCTGTCCATCACCAACTCCCAGAGTCTACCCAAACCCATGTCATTTCCATTGAGTCAGTAATGCCATCCAACCATCTCATCCTCTGTCGTCCCCTTTTCCTCCTGCCCCCAATCCCTCCCAGCATCAGTGTCTTTTCAAATGAATCAGGTGGCCAAAGTACTGGAGTTTCAGCTTCAACATTAGTCCTTCCAATGAACACCTAGGACTGATTTCCTTTAGGATGGACTGGTTGGATCTCCTTGCAATCCAACGGACTCTCAAGTCTTCTTCCACACCACAGTTCAAAAGCATCAATTCTTCAGCTTATCACTATGATACAAATTATCCCTGTATTCATAAATGAAAGTCAGTCTGTAGAAGATTTTTCAGATTAGTGCTTATATCTATTTTTTTCAATGCTTTCACTGCCTTTTTTTTTTAAAGGTAAGAAGTGGACTTATTTAGAGAGAAACATACTCCAGACCGAGTGTGAGCCATCTCATAAGGCAAGACTGGCCTTGGGAAAAACATACTCCACAGACAACAGTGTGGGTTGTCACAGAGGGCTAATGCCCACATTTTCTATACTTCCAAATCAGTCTCTTCTTAATGTAAAACCTTCAACTGTGGTAGAATAGAACTCCTGTAATAGATGGAGGTCAGCATGATTGAACCACTTGCTCACATCCTCTGGTTTGGGTACAAAAAAGTAAGAATTATTCAAACACACAAAACCACCATCAACTAACATGAATAATCTGTTCCCACTGAACTCACTGAAACTAACAGTAACCTACTTGAAGTAAGAGGGTATGTGTGTGTGCTCAGTCACTCAGTCATTTTGTGACCCCACAGATGGTAGCCTGGCAGGCTCCTCTGTCCATGGAATTTTGCAGGCAAGAATACTGGAGTGGGTTGCCATTTCCTATTCCAGGGGATACTCCCAACCCAGGGAATCAAACCACCTCTCTTATACTTCCTGCATTGGCAGGCAGATTCTTCACCGCGGCACCACCTAGGAAGCAGTACCGGATAAAGCAGAGGCTACCATGACACTGAAAGGAAGAGGGCCAACAGTGTATCTTGTCCCACCCCAACCACAGTGGAAAAAAAGAACTACTTTAACCTTATCAAAACAAAGACTTGGTTAAAACAAGTCAGTCTAAAGCTGCCTGAGGCTATAAAACCCTAAAAGACACTACTGTCTTAACAACACAGTAGAAAAATGAATACTAATTATTCTTTCATCCAGTCCCTTCCATTTTATTCCCAAAGCTGTTCAAGCAATTATACACAACAGTACCCTAACTGAACAGTGACTTCCTTCCAGTTCTAAGACCCTGACAAAGGAGGATAATCTCCCTAAAAAGTCACTGCCTAACAAAAATCTTCAGATGAGGCCCTATGACCCACAAGATTAAGAACTTGTTTCTCCGTCTATAAAAGGATCCACTGTAAATAGTTCATAAAGTACCCTGTAGATAAAAAAGTATGGCTCTGACTCCTTCAGCTAAGTATTAAGATTCTCCAAAATAATCCTCAATTCAACTTTAAAAGTGTCTCCCATCATTTCCATGAACTCAACTCAAAGCCCACTGTACCTATTACTCATTTTCCCCTATATGACCTGCACATTCCCCCGCACATATTATCTGTGCTCTCACTGCACCCTCTCAAAAACCTCAGATCATAGCTTAGGAGTCTTCCATGAAGCCTTTCCTGATCATTTTAACTAAGAGTCATCCTTTCCTTCAATAAGCTTCTCTCAATCACTTGATGACTATATATATGCAAGCCTATGTTATTTTTATGTGTGTAAATACCACTTCCCAAGAATAACAGTAAGAAACTTGAAGCAGAAACCACATTACCATAAGAACTTCCATTTAACAAGTTCACCAGGTAAATCAATACTCCATTCCTGGTCAAAGTAAAATTCACTAGGTTGAGCATATTCAGCAATAATAATCTACTTTCAAAACAAACACCAAAAGAAGGATATAATAAACTTAATGCAAAAGTCAAGACATAATCAAAACAAGTATGTTCTTCCCCCAAACATGAATGTAACTACAGATAATATATCAACTATATGGATACACTGTAACATTTAATCATTTCTATTAAATTTAAAACAATCTAGCAAAATAATTTTTTAACTGGGGGAATGGGAGGAACAGCAGCCAAATAAATACATTGACTAATGTTCTACTTGGAGTAGGAAATGGCAACCCACTCCAGTATTCTTGTCTGAAAAATTTCAAGGACAGAGGAGCCTGGGGGGCTACAGTCCATGGGGTGGTAAACAGCAGGACATGACCGAGCAACTGAACACACATACACAATGTTCTACTGCCCTGGATTTAAATAATACCCCCAAAGAACAAAATCATCTAGTCTAGATATACCAGGTATAGATCACTACAGAATATTTGAGATTATCATAAAGGACAGTATTTTCACCCATTTTTAAGAAATGTAAGGGGAAATGTCCTAGTTTATGTAATTTTACAATTTGTTTAGCTTCTAAAAAGCTTTCCAACCCGTTATATATCAATGCATACAAGATACAGTAGTATTTGTAAAGCACATATAAATAAACTGGAGGGGATTTGAGAATATAGTATAAGATGTTAGGTTTAAAACTTCACTGAAATTTTCTTTATATAAGAAAAAAATTAGAAAAGACTTTAAGTACTAAATTTGTTTACAACTTTCAAATATAAACTAGCTTTTCACTAACCTAACACTAAATATTATCAGGTTTTACACTTGAAATGACTGATTTAAGGTATTTTTACAATAAGCTGTCAAAATTCTCCAGTCACCATAGAAAATAAACACTGTATAAGTAGATGCCAAAGAGTTTCTCTCATTTTTTTCCCCTAACTCAAAGAAACTCCTCTCTCACAATTAATTCAATTTTTATAGTAAAGGAAACATTTCAAATCAAACTTTTTCATATTAAGAATTTCTCTGGACCCAATAGAAAATAAAAAGTTAAAAGTTTGAAAAAAAATTTCTCTAGGCATACACATGTTCCTCTCTTAGTTATAATACTGTTCCTTAGACTTAAAAACAAATCCAAATACAGCACACCATTTCTAACCTTATGTTTACAAGGTAAATTTTTGTTTTGAATTCATAGATTCTGTCAGTACACTTTATTTTTCCACAGCCCTTGCAATTTTCTACTAAGTTTTTGGGGTGTTCAAAAAGTCACTTATATAATTAAGCATGTTAGGAAAATAACAGTTAACTAAATTATATTAAATTTCAAACATTCATAGACATACACACATCAAAATATTTCTAAACTTCCCTTGTAACAGGGAAGAACAAATCTGACTCCATATTAGAGATGTTCCTTTTATATACTTTATTAATCTTTGTGCTTTGTTTCCTATGCTTAGTCATGCTAGCTCCATACTTTGGTAAAAATAAAAAAATGTTTCTTATAATCTGAAATATACAGGATAACAGATTCTCAAGGCTTCTTTGACCTTTAGAGTATAATACCTCCTTATTTATACAGAGATAAAAAGTTGCAGAAATCTTTGTCTTATTAAAGGCTTACAGAAATAACCTGACGTATGTGAATAGCTGCCAACATACCACTCCATCATTTTGCCTTTAAAAGTGCTTTGCTGAAACCTTTCAAGGAGTTAAGGGTTTGGGAAGCACAAGGTACCAGTCTCCTTGCATGGCCCTGCAATAAACCTTTCTCTGCTCCAAACTCTATTGTTTCGGTTCATTTGGCCTCACTGCTCGATTAACACCTTCAGAAAAAAAATCTTCCTCAGCCAGACATGAGATTAAATCGCTTGGATTTTTCTTAAATTTGCCATCTGGATAATATTATTTGGTACAGGACTCAGACATGGGTCAAACTTGTACAACAGCAAGCTATTTACTCAAATCCACCTACAGATTCATGTGATTGCTTTCAAAATTCCAACAATTTTGGGGGGAGAAATGGAAAATCTATTCTAAAATTCACATGGAATCTCAAAGGACTATGAATAGCTAAAATAATTCTGAAAAAGAACAAAGTTGGAGGTCTCACACTTCCTGATTTCAAACTTACAATAACCAAAGCTGTGTGGCCTGACAGACATATAGACCAACTGGAATAGAGCAAAGCCTGGAAATAAACCCTGCCATATACAGTTGAATAATTTTTGACAAGGGTGCCAAAACTATTCAGTGAAAAGACAAGTCTTTTCAAGAAATGGTGCTAAGAAAACTGGATATCCATTAATGAACATTGACTTGAATCTTATACCACATACAACTCAAAATAAATCAAAGACTTACATGTAAACAGTAAAACTAGAAGGTGATGACAAGGGAAAGAAAGGAGGAGGAAATAAAGGAAGGAAAGGTAAAAGACACTAACCACTTAAGAAAAAGAAATATAAATGGCTACAAACAAAAAGATGCTCAACTCCACGGGGCTTAAAAATAGAAAAGCGAATTAAAAGTACACTGAGATAAATTTCATATATTTCTAGTTGAAATGACAGAAAATCAAAATCATTTGTAAATAGCCACTTTAGAAAACAGTTAAACATTCATTTACTATATGATCCAACGATTCTACTTCTAGGTATACACCCAAGAATAATAAAAACATATGTCCACACAAAGATATGTGCACATTTGTTCACAAGACCATTATTCGTGATGGTCCAAAACTGGAAACAAAGCATATATTCATCAACAAGAGAACAAATAAAAAAAAGGTTGATTAATTCATACACACCAAAATTATTCTATTAATATGAATAATCAGGAAAATGTAACACATTTTCCAAGGAAAAGACACTCAACAGAAGATGAAATAATTCAATGTTAGAATTATCAGATAAAGCCATGAAAGCAGCTGTGATTATCACAATGAAGTAGTAATGACTGATAATAAATTACAAAGAAACTCTAAAACTGTAAAAAGAGCAATGGAAATAACAGAACTGAAAAATGCAATGCCAGGTACAAAGTTCTCTGAATGAGCAAAGCAAAATAGAGCCAACAGAGGAAATAATCAGTGAACTTGAAGGCAGATCAGTAAAAATTATCCAATCTGAAAAGAGAGAGGAAAAACATTAAAAAGACGCAAAAAGAACAGACCTCAGAGACTTAGGGAACAAAAAATGAAAGGTGACACAATGAAGTTCCTGAAGGGTGGGAAGAAGGAGGATGGGAGGGAAGTGGGTAGTAGGAGAGAGGGAAGGGGAGAAACAGAAAAAAACACAAAGAAACCTTAGGGATGTCATAATTAAACTACTAAAAATCAAAGATGAAGAAAAATCTTAAAAGCAGTCAGAGAAAAATGCCACAATAACAGGAACAAAAAATTGAAATTACCAGCACCTTATTATGAGAAACAATGGAAGTCAAAAAAACAGTGAAGTAATATTCCTCAAGTCTGAAAGAGGTACAAAAACAGTCAACCCAGAAATCTTTAAGAGTGAAAATATCCTTCAACAATGAAAGTGAAATAAAGACATTTTTCTAGTAAAAGAAAACCCACTGCCATCAAACCTGAGCTAAAGAAAGTTCTTCAGGCTGAGGGGAAATGACATCGGGGGGGAAATTGTGGTATTAATGAAAAACATTAGAAATGGTAAACTGGTAAATGAGACTTTTTTCTGCTTAACTTTTGACATACTTTTGAGTATTTAAAGCAAAAATTAAATTGTCTTGTGGGGTTATATATGTAGATATAACACCTATGATAACTATACCATAGAAGGACAGTAAGGTAGAGGAAATGGCAAGAGAGTTAGTATTGATAAATCTACAGAGATGCAAGGGTTCTACTCTGCATAAAGTTTTAAATTATTCACTCTAAGTAAAAAATAAAATGGCATACCCAAATCCAACTATACTAACTGTTACATTAAATGTAATAGACTATATTCTCCAATTAAAGGGGACAGACATTCAGAACAGATGAAAGGAAGAAAGAGAGAGAGAGAGGGAGCCCCAAGTATATATTGTCTGCATGGTACACACTTTAAAGAGATGGATGAAGGGCAAATAGTAAGCTTAAGTCTGAAGTGGCTATATTAACATCAAATGAAACTTTTAAGAAAAAGAGTAATACCAAAGATAAACAGAAATTTTATGATAATATAGAGATAAATTCATCAAGAAGACGTAACAGTCTTAAATGTATGTGCCTATTAACAGTTAAATGTCAAGCTTGGATTAGCAGGGGCTTCCTTCCCTTGTGGCTCAGCTGGTAAAGAATACGCCTGCAATGAGGGAGACCTAAGACTGATCCCTAAATTGGGATGATCCCCTGGAGAAGGAAAAGACTACCACTACCCACTCCAGTATTCTGGCCTGGAGAATTCCATGGACTGTGAGTCCATGGGGTCACAAAGAGTTGGACACAACTGAGCGACTTGCACACACATACAAGGATTAACAGTACAAAAAACCAAGGCTCTGCTTTTTAGAACACCTCAATGAATTTCACTGGTTTGAAGACTACTCCACAACAATCTATGCATGATCTGATGCCTATTTACCTTCTCAGACTCATCTAGATACCCACAGTTCACTTTCTTAATCCTCAACTCCTACAACACACTCTGTTATGTCTGAAGCAGAAAGAATAACTATTATAAAATCTTGAAAACTGTATTTGGGAACAGAAACATAAATCCTAGCACTTATAAATGCTCTATCCTCTTTTCATTGTTGTTTTTATTTTATCCTAATCATTTCTTTCTTCAAAGGTCCTTTTAAAATCTTCCATTTTCATCAGTCCTTTTGGAAACATTTGATTTTTACAAATCAAATGTGTATGTATGTGCCTGTGCATGTACATGAGTATGTATTTTAGTATTAATTACATTACACTGTTACTTTAAAATGTCTCAAAAATACTTTCAAACCTAGTTCTAAACAGGGAAAAATACATGTTGTGAATACCCTGATATTTTCATATCAAGTACTTTTTTCAAATGTAAACAAAAATTTACACATACAAGTAGAGTAGAAATAAAATTACACATCAAGAATAATTCTATTATATAGTGCTAGAATATACATACACAGTTTCTTCTGAAAGTCTACAGAAGAAATAGTAAAGTCTGATTACTTACAGATAGCACGATGTCAGAATTTGTTTTTCAAATTAACACTTGTCTTAAATAGTCCTATCCATACACATAAATTATTTTTAAAAGAATTTCTGAGTAAGTAACACTGCTGCTGCTGCTGCTAAGTCAGTTCAGTCGTGTCCGACTCTGTGTGACCCCATAGATGGCAGCCCACCAGGCTACCGCGTCCCTGGGATTCTCCAGACAAGAACCCTGGAGTGGGTTGCCATTTCCTGCATCAAAGTGAAAAGTGAAAGTGAAGTCACTCAGTCGTGTCCGACCCTCAGCAACCCCATGGACTGCAGCCTTCCAGGCTTCTCTGTCCATGGGATTTTCCAGGCAAGAGTGCTGGAGTGGGGTGCCATTGCCTTCTCCGATAAGTAGCACATGATAAAATTTTTAATAAATCAAACAGGAAGTACTAAAGTTAGTATCTCTACCACACAAAAAGCTTCCCTACAAGGCTGATCTACTAACCAGTCTGTTGTGACCCCAAGAGTCAATCATTTATGTATTCCAGAGATAATTCGCACACAGACAGGTATATATATTACTTTAATTTAAAACATGTCACTGGGTTACCTGGGTAGTGAAATCATGACTCTTCTTTAAGCTTTCCTATACTTAAAAAAAGAAAGTGTCATTTCTAAATGGTTTTTAAAGAGACCATAAAATGAAAAAGACAAAGCTATACTAAGTTCATGAAATTGATAAGGGCAATATAATACTCAGAAAAATTAAACCAAATTTCTTCCTTTGTAGCCCAGGGAAGCAAGTTAAATGTACAGAAAAATCTCCCTGGACTGTAGTAGCAATGAGAAAAAATTTACAATGCTGGTTTTGAGCAGCAAGGTTAGAAATTGATTTTGAGAAAGGAATACAATAAAACAAAGAGTTCAAAAGCACTTCTGAAATTATATCAAAGTGACTAAAAGAACAGTAGTGGTAATGTAATCAAGTCAGGAGTGAGGGAAGACCTGGACTGATAGAAATGAACAGCAAAAAAATAAATAAATAATTTTATACAGAAAATGGTTAATTTATTGTAGTCCTAAATGCTTCTGGGCAGGGGAAAAGTGGGCTTGAGAAGAGTCATTTATAATGTTCTCTTACTCTTAAAAAACAAAGAGATAAAACAAATATAAAATTTTACCAGGTAATGATTCTGATAAATAGGGGTATATGTAATATTATTCACTATATCTCTCTAAAAGGAATAAATTTATTTCTGAAAGAACATTTTTAAACAGTAAAATGAGTGATGCTTGTAATATAAAAGCAGTAGCACCCTACATGTTTGGTATTACTTTTAATTCTACAAATTCATGTTTCCTTATTAAAAACATTAGTTAACAAAAAGTACTTTTTTTTACTTAATACGATGGTTCACTTTTCTGTTTTAAAAACATATCACAGCAAAAACTACTTAAAGATCTCAATTAGTTGCTGACATTAAACCATTAAATGAGAATATTAAAGAGAATCTTTGAAAAAAATCACATTTCAAAAATGAAAAGGATAGAAAGCTAGGACAAAAATCATTCCAGAAAAGAATAAACTGAATTTATTATACTAAGTATGGTGTACTTGACTCTATAGACTACACAAGGGGAAAACAGCAGTAGAGTTTTAACTTTAAATGTTTCAATAATTTTAAACCATACAAAAAACAAATACAAGTCCCTAGACCCTAGAACTTTAGAGTACAAAGAACCTAATCCATTTTCCAAAATTTCTTGGTAGTGAGAACCATTAATTTAAAGTTGAAAGAATTTTACCTCAGTACAAATGATCAGCTTCCACCCTTGTTATGTTATAAAAACAAAGTAAAGCGTACACATGGAGATTTTTACAAAATAAACAAATGATTTTCAAATTTTAAATGAAAAAAGAGGTATACAAATGAATCCCAATGTCAAATTTCATAATACCTCAATTCTCAGCTTAGCTATGGTTTTCTTTATACTTGTAGTGTTAAGGAACTTTCAGAACAAGAGGGTAATATCTAGTTAACAGGGAATGTTAGCTATAAAGATAACTACCAATTATTTAAAGAGCATTTCCAATCTCCTCCAATGCTCTTCTCACTACATGAAAGTCACTATTTAACCTGACACAAAAACACATACAAGACCATTGATTGGAAGAATCTGGACTCCTAAATATCAACAGAACTATTCTTTCAATTCTTCTAGAGCTAGACCTTAATACCTTTACACTAGTAGGGAGGTAAGAACACAGACCATAGAATCAAAAAGTCATGAGTGAAATGTCCACCATTTACTGTCTTATGATTATAAACTTTACTCCTAAGACTGAATGCCTAATACACATTGCAAATGTGTATTAAGTCTAACACAAAATGTGTATTAAGTCTGAATGTGTATTGAGTCTAATACAAAAATCATTTTTATAGTCCTAGATTCTAAGGCTAATTTTACTCTTAGGTTCAACCATTTCACTTCTGTGTTTTATGCTATCATTAATGAGGAAGGACTTTTTAAATGCATCAATTATTTATCTTCAAATTACAGCTTAACAAATATGCTCATCTTCATTTTAAAGCTATATGTAATTAGACATCATTTCCTTAATTGAGCTGTCCTGTATTAACCAACAATTGTCAGTTTTATTATGTTAAATACAATATATGTCCTTATAATATTTGTGAGGCTAAATGAAAAATTCTATGCTGTGTAATTTACATGTGTTTCCGCTTAGTAAAATCAATGAACTGGTCACAAAGACCTCCCTATATTATTTCATATTTGTTCAAAATTAGCAATTCTGGGACATTCCTGGCAGTCCAATGGTTAAGAATTCAGCTTTCAATGCAGGGTACTTGGGGTTAGATCCCTGATCAGGGAATTAAGATCCCAGATGCAGAGGGCAACTCTGCCTGTACACTACAACTAGAGGAACCCTCTTGAGGCCGTAACTAGGGAAAGCTTGTGCCCCGCAAGGAACCCCAGCACAGTCCTGCCTCGCTCATCAAAAATCCAGTTCTAAAGTAGAAATTTAGGACTTCCCTGGTTGTACAGTGGATAGGACCACCTGCCAATGCAGAGGACACTACTTAGATCCCTGGTCTAGAAGGATTCCACCTGCCGCAGGCAACTTAAGACCATACACAACTACTGAGCCCACGTTCTAGAGCACGTCAGCCCCAACTGCTGAAGCCCATGTGCCTAGAGCTTGTGCTCTGCAATGAGAAGCCACCGCAACGAGAAGCCTGCCACGGCGAAGGAGTAGCCCCAACTCGCCACAACTAGGAAACTTCGCAAGTAGCAACGATGACCCAGCGAAACGATATATAAATACATAGTATCCTTTAAATTTTTTAAATAAAGAAATAAAAGTAGAAATTTACTTTTTTAAATATGCAACTTAAACTTTGAACGCTAGTCAAAAAACTAGGTGAACAATTTAACTATCCCTGTTGACTATATCCCAAGTCAGGGTAGTACAGCAGTGGGCCCTGGAGTCAAGACTGCCCACAGGGCTCCATTCTAGACTACTACTTAACTAAGCAAGTTACTTAAGCTCACCATACCTCACATTCCTCATCTTTAAAAAGATAATTATAAACAGTACTCATTTAGCAAGGTTTCTGAACTGTTATAAAAAGTTATCTCAGAAATAAAACCCTTACAAGGGCCTTAAAAGACATTTCTCGACTCGACCTCTGTTTAATTTGTAAATAAAGAGTGGATTAAATTATTTTTCAAAGTCTTTTTCAGCTCCAAAATTCTGTGTGAGTAATTAGGCACTTTTCTTAATTCACTAAAGTGTAAGTGAAGCGTTACAAATACACATTAAATACTATTTTTATAGCTTCAAAGTAACCTAATTTTTTAATGTTTATAGCAGAAGAAAAAGTGCACTGCATTTAATTATAATCAACTCTAAAACTTTACATAGGTAAACATTTGTGTTTTATCATAGACCAATATTAAAAACATAGTTTATATTTTTAGACAGCTTCCAAACCAACTCTAAACTGTAAGGTATTTTGCATCCTAGTTCCCCTTTTGAAGACATACTCTCCCTCTAGCAACTTTTCATTCACACTAATTACTATAACCAAAAGTGTTAAAGACATCCTTCGCAAAAGTATCACACTTTCACAAAGGGCAAGAAGCCTTCAAGGAGAATGTTTAAAGATAAAACACTCAGCATTGGAACAAATGAAGAAAGTATTCTTTGGGGTATGGCTTATAAGTAGGAAGAAGAGGAGTAAGAGTGAAAAAGAATATGTGATCAGATATATTCAAGGTTGTTCCCTTCCTGGTTGCAAGGAGTATATGAATGACTTGTGTTTAAATGAACAGTTTGGAAAGCTTTTGAAAGAAAATTATTAAAATTCCATAAAATTTTGTCCTTTGAAAAAAATTAGGATACTATTTGTCTTTCTTCACTGGTATTAATCAGTTATGCAGGCACGTTTTATGTATTTTATGATATAAAGGCACACATAAAGACATAAAGCACTTTCTTGGCGGTGCTAGTGGCGAAGAATCTGTCTGCCAATGCAGGAGCCACAACAGATGAGGGTTCAATCCCTATGTCGGGAAGATCCCCTGGAGTAGGAAATGGCAAGCTGCTCCAGCACTCTTGCCTGGAAAATTCTGTGGACAGAGGAGCCTGGTAAGCTACAAGCCCATGGAGCTGCAGTCAGACACGACTGAGCGAGCAAGCACAAAGACATAAAACAAGCAACACACAAAACAGTACTAATGGTACCATACTTAAGAACCCAACTTAAAACATGAATCCAATAACATCACTCGATCTTGCACCATTCCTTAATAACTCATGAATTATTAAGTTCTTGGTAAGCTAGAAAGCATGTTAATGTAATGCTATTATTACTTAACTGCTTTGCTCTTACCTCTATGTTAGTGGCTATTAAAGACCACAGTATCATAAAAGAGGCTGCAAATTCCTAAAGAACTGCAGGTGAACGTTCCAATGCTTTTATTACACGGGAATTTTGTTTCAGAAAATATATTGCCTAAAGAAACATTTTAACCATCCCAGACTAGAGCACTCTGGACTTGGAGAAACACTGTGCAGTAAAATTTAACGCATCTTGAGCTAAACTCTTCTAAGCACTTTGCCTCTTAAGAATTGGGATGAGATCACTCACCATGTCTAGCCACAGAGCTTCTTATTCTTCTTTTTGTGATGTTCAAGAAGCCAGACCACTTATCCAAGATTTTTTTTAAAAAAAAGAAGATAAATATTCAAGCTTTCTGTTCTCTCTTTAAATTGTCATCTTATTAGCTTCAATTTAAAATTTATAATGGTGACTGCCAAATCCCCACCTTCATTCCTGAAGTTCCTATATCTCTAACTTCTCTTGGAACATTTCCAATTATGGCTCACAAATGCAAATTTCAACCTTACTCAGCTTCTTAAAACCAACTCCTTCATGTCCCACTCCAAACTCACAATCTGGAATCTTCATTGATTCCTATTTACAATACACCAGAAATTCCTATTTACAATACGCCAAGCCCTGACTATACCTCCATCTTTGAAATCAACAAAAATATTGTGACTGAGAAAAAAACTATGGTAGACAAAGCCTGCTGGAAATAAGAAGCCTAAGACAATCTGTTCCTTTTCTTAAGAACTTTTCAATTCAATAAAAAGAGAAAGCTAACTGATAATTAAAAGACACTTACTCCTTGGAAGAAAAGTTATGACCAACCTAGATAGCATATTCAAAAGCAGAGACATTACTCTGTCAACAAAGGTCCGTCTAGTCAAGGCTATGGTCTTTCCAGTGGTCATGGATGGATGTGAGAGTGAAGAAGGCTGAGCACAGAAGAATCGATGCTTTTGAACTGTGGTGTTGGAGAAGACTCTTGAGAGTCCCTTCGACCGCAAGGAGATCCAACCAGTCCATTCTGAAGGAGATCAGCCCTGGGATTTCTTTGGAAGGCATGATGCTGAAGCTAAAACTCCAGTACTTTGGCCACCTCATGCGAAGAGCTGACTCATTGCAAAAGACTCTGATGCTGGGAGGGATTGGGGTCAGGAGAAGGGGATGACAGAGGATGAGATGGCTGGATGGCAGCACCAACTCGAAGGACGTGGGTCTGAGTGAACTCTCTACACCTGATCCAACTAAATTCTATTCCAGAAATACTCTAAAAACCCTATTTTCAAAATTCACTCATCTGTGTACTAGATTATTATGTCCTATCAAGTAAAATGATTTTGATCAAAGCTTTCCTGCCATATAATGAACACCTGATACACAAGAAGAGCTCAGTAAATGTCTGCACCTTTTTGCGTTACATAATCTAGATCTGCACTGTTACTATAGACTTCAATCCATAAGGTAGGGGAAGTGGTGCAACATATGCCAAGAGGGCTAAACACAGACAGCTCCCCTCTCCCCACGACATATGCTTTTCCTTCCCCTGCCTCAATCCAAATCCTTAAAGGAAGAATTTATATCCTATCTTCACTGCAAGTTCCTCGACTCATCCTGACCACAATAATTCTTCTTTCCTTACTAACCTATAGGACAGGAATTGCTATGCCAGAAAAGGAAATATCTTAACATTTGATTAAGAACAGTCTTATACATCCTTTTAATTTCTTTAAAAAAAAATATTTATTTACTTATGGCTGTCAGGTCGTGGCACAAGGGCTTGGTAGTTGCCTTGAGGCATATGGGATCTCTGTTCCCCAACTAGGGTTAGAAATCCAAATGCTCTGCACTAAAAGGCAGATTCTTAACCACTGGACAACCAACGAAGCTCCTCTAATTTCTTTTTAATGATTTTTCACTCTTGTCTCATTAAGATTCTTGTCAGCTGACTGTACTACACATTTTCATTATAATTCCAAGAGTTTCTGACCTGCTAAGTATTTAAGTGTTAGTCACTCAGTCATGTCATATCTTTGCAACCCTATGGACTGTAGACCGCCATGCTCCTGGTCCATAGGATCCTCCCAGGAAGAATACTGAACCCGGGTCTCCTGCACCGCAAGCAGATTCTTTACAACTGAGCCACCAGGAAAGCCTCCGGCTAAGTATATAGTTAGCCTTGATATGACAACATCACTTTTTCCACCTGTGCAAGTAATCCTTAAGTTACATTGCTTTCTGCCTTTTTAACAACATATGTTTCTCTTTTAAAAAATATCTAAATGATTCAAAATTGTCAAAAGCTCATCCTCTATGTAAGGAGACTTACATAGTACAGTGTCTCTACCACAGGTATTTGCTACAATACCTTGTCAAGTAGTTTAACTTCTCTAAACCTACATTTTCCAGTCTAAAAATGGAGGTAATACTTCTCAAGCCAATATGAAAAGTAAAGGAGATAACACAGAACAGTTAGCACAGCACTTGACACATAATTCTTGGTAAATGTTAGCTGTTAGTATCTCCTGATAAACAAAACCTGGAGTGTAAATTTTTTCTGGAGATTAAATACAACCATTTCTAAAAGTGACAAAAAAATTAAGTCGGGGAATCCACATATCCAGAAAAAGAAAAATCTAAAGTAAGTCAGATTTGCACAGAAAGATTTCTCTAATTAGTAAGGCTGCTGCTGCTAAGTCACTTCAGTCGTGTCCGACTCTGTGCANTTCTAAAAGTGACAAAAAAATTAAGTCGGGGAATCCACATATCCAGAAAAAGAAAAATCTAAAGTAAGTCAGATTTGCACAGAAAGATTTCTCTAATTAGTAAGGCTGCTGCTGCTAAGTCACTTCAGTCGTGTCCGACTCTGTGCAACCCCATAGATGGCTGCCCACCAGGCTCCCCCGTCCCTGGGATTCTCCAGGCAAGAACACTGGAGTGGGTTGCCATTTCCTTCTCCAATGCGTGAAAGTGAAGTCACTCAGTCGTATCCAACTCTTAGCGACCCCATGAACTGCAGCCTACCAGGCTCCTCCATCCATGGCATTTTCCAGGCAAGAGTACTGGAGTGGGTTGCCACTGCCTTCTCTGAATTAGTAAGGCTAGGATTTTTTAAATAAGATGACTTTAAGCAAGAATAGAGTTAACTTTACTAATACAAATAATCAATGTACATCGTTCCTAAGAGTCCCCACAGTACTAACAGAGAGAATATGGGGCTTAAATGCCAAAATAATAATAATAATAAACTTAAATACAAATAGCAACTCTCACACTTAACTACATGATATCAAAAAAGTAAATTCTCTATCCTATTTCCTCACTTGTAAGATGAGGTAAAAATAGCTATCACGAGATTAAATAAGTAAAAAGCCTGACCAACAGATCCTCCTCTAGTGGACCTTTCCCTTCTGTGCTTAAAAGTAAAATTTCCAAACTCTTTTACAATAAGGCTGAAAAGTTCATTAGATACAACATATACCCAATCCAAAGTCAATATTCCAACACAAAATTGGCAGGCAGAAGAAGACTGGAAGGAAAGGAAAGGAGAAGAGATTTTAGACAAGACAAGTAAGAATCTGACTTTTACACAGGAGCATGTCTGTTATGTTTACTGCAAACAGCATGCAAAACAAGACCCATGAAGTAGTAAGACTTTTAATGAATGTTTTGGTAACAACTAGATACTGTGACTGTTTCTGCTCTTCAAGACAACTGGAAAAACAGCGTTATTATTACATACTACATACAGAATTTATGTAAGAAACATGGACTTCCCAATTATGTTTTCTTCCACCCACTCAGCTCTTCCTCATTGCTCTCAAACATGAGCACTAGCTAGAATGTGACTACAAGATGAACCACCAACTCCAACAAAATACTTGTGCTTACATTTCAAGATGGCCAAGAAGTTTAACTCAACTAGGAAAACTGCTTAATTGATTCTAAATCCGAATATATCCAAGAGCTCTTGGATATATGTACAATAAGACTATAACAACTCTGCTAATGGAAATAATTACCAATACAGTATTTATTAGGAAAAAAAAGGAAAGACATTAAAGGGGAAAGAAATTTCACAATGCACAGTTCTGCAAACAAGCTGTAACAAAATAAAAGCATGTAAGCAGTTCCTTTATATGGCTTGAATGCTGAAGAATTCTGGGGGAAAATATGCAAAAGACAACTTAGAATAATCTTAACTTTACAAGTATTACAATATTTTTTAAATGCTTAAAAAAAAGTTTTCCTCGCCACTGGTAGCCCATCTGAGTCTGCACCTTAGTTCTTAAGCAACCCACTCAATCAATAATAATCTGTTCCCAAATTTTATTTTACATTACTATTCCAATACAGATTCCACCCAAAAGTAGGTAGACATTGTATCAATATGAAAGAAGTATTTTTTTCTAAATTCTTTTTAAAAGGAGTTACTTTCTTTTATGATCTGTGCTTAGGTGCTTCTTTATTTTATGCTGAAATAAAGGATCACTGGAGAATCTCTAAATTTGGGGATTAAACATCATTGTTTCCTAACTTACAGCTTTTATTACCTAAGCTCACCAAATTTCATAGATGGCCATTCTTTTCATCACCTTTTGCTTATCTTATATAATGAAATGGAATGAGTATCTGAACTCACTATAATTTTTCACTTATGTAAATGGGTAATTGTGGTTGATGAATGCATTCTCTAAAGTACAAAAGAACACACACATTGTAGGTGCATAATTTGCATCTGGAAAACTACAGTACTCTGGAACATAAAACTCTTTATTAAGGGCTTATTTACAGATGTTTATCAAAGGTCCAATTTCAATGAGCTATCTTCTATATGCTATTAAAGTTGAAGGTGTAACTTTCCAGGATTTGTATTAACAGGCAACAAGAAAGACCAAAATGCCTTCTGAAAACCCCAATTAATTGTATATCTGGAACCAATTAATTGTATATCTGGAACTTCCCTGGTGGTTAACACTGAGTTTCCAATGCAGGGAGCAAGAGTTCGATCCCTGCTCAGGGAACTAAGATCTCACGTTCCGCAAGGGCAATCAAATTAAAAATAAATAAATAAATGGATCTCTATCAGTGACAGATGGTAAAAGAAAGAAGAAGAAGAAGAACTCTTAGGTCAGTTTCATTTAAATCATGACTGTCCAGCTAACACAACCTCTCTCTATGAGGTAAAACTAATGTAGTAATATAATCAATAACTGATCATTAAAGCAAAAATATCCTAAGTATAAGGGGCTTCCCAGGTGGCTCACTGGTAAAGAATCTGTCTGCCAATGCAGGAGACACAGGTTCGATCCCTGACTGGGGAAAATCCCCTGGAGTACAAAACGGCAACTCACTCCAGTATTCTTGCCTGGAAAATTCCTTGGACAGAGGATCCTGGCAGGCTACAGTCCCCCGGGCCGCAAGGAGTCGGACACAGCTCAACAACTAAGCCTGGGCAGCATCCTAAGTAGAGACTGAACCCCTCTCCCCCACACCTCAAGGTCACTCAGTCTGTGTTTTAAACTCAAAGCTGCCCTATCAGAAAGGCACTTAAGGATAGTTAACCTCAAAGAAATACCCAGCATACTTATTCAAACATAACCAAGACTTCAAAAGGGAAAAACTTAAATGAGAAAAAGTTAACACCTTACTTAAGATATTACCATTAGGGCAACAATTATCTACACTAATTTTATCGACAAGGCAATAATTACTAAAGCATAGAATATTAACTATGTAGCAATATTTTTCACTGTAACAAAACATACTTGAAAATTCTTTCTCAGTCAAGCTGCCAGATCTAATTTTAAAACGGACCCTAAACATAAAACTACTCACCAACTGGACTAAGAAGGAAGGTGGGGAAAAAAAATACTGATTCAAGGAAATAAAACTGGATTAAGAAAAATAATCAGCCGTCCATCAAAAAGCTACATAGAAGTTTCATGGCTAAACGACACTGGTTTATTATTATATTAATAAATCGGTTATTTCCTTCTGCACGGCTGGGATTTTACAAACTGCCACAGTTTCATAAACGTATGATCATGAGGATTATAGAGAAATTTCACACAGAACAAATTGAGTGAGGAGTATACCATCCTTTAAGTAACAATAGTTTGCTAAAGAGTAAAAAGGGAAGGGAAAGGCTGACAATCTACTTCTCATAACCCCCTCCAAAATTGGGGGAATTGGAGAGGTAATCATGTATCAGCACAGCATTCACAAGCACACACACAAAAAAACACTGCCAACAGTGAAACATAAAGCAGTCACTCTGCATTAAAACACAGGCATATTTTCTACGTTAGTATAAAGTGTGCTATAAACGCCTATTAATACAAAAGGAACGACCACTTCCACACAGTTATATACTTTAGTAAACTACACTGCATATCCATAATAAACAACTCCTTGAAAAGCAAGTACCTCCCTTTACAACTCTATTACCTTCCTTCTCTCCTTAAGACATGGTCACAGAATGAACCTATACAAATTAATTTTCCTGGGTGCTTCCCTTCCTTCCTCAGTGCAACGTAAATATACTTTTTAAGTTCACAGAAATTCGTACCTAGCACCAGTACCTCAGCCTATTTGAAAACTGCTTTATTTTGAAAGTTCTAATAAGATGTGTTCAGGTTGGAAACGAAAAACTACCTTATAAGGGTATAAAAGACTGAAAGCAGGAAGCGGCTTTGACAAAACTAAGGAAGTTGCAGCGCGCTTGCTCACTGGGGGACTTTTTTGAGGCAAGAGAAGTAACACATGACATCTTTCTCTCAAATTAAAATGTGACTTGGTTGGCCGGTAGGAACGTAGTGGGAGATGGAAAAGACCGGGAGTCGAAAAGGAAGAGGAGGTGGGTGGTCCAATGAAAGCCCCGATCCAGGTTCCCATTTTCAGGGTCCGATTCTTCCCTTTCCCCACCCACACCCCGGGTAGAATGTTGTCACAGCAATCTTGCAAAACCGACAAGGAGCGCTTCTCTTTTCTCGCTCCTTTGCCCGGCCAGTCCCCGCGCTCCATTCCCCTCGGTCTCCAAACCTACGGGCAGGAAGGGGCACGGAGCCAAGGAGGGTCGGCTGCGCGGGGCTCGACGACCACCCCCACGCGACCGCGGGCCCCGGGGAGGTGACGGTCCCCGAAGCCCCTCGGGCGGCGCTGCCCACCGCGGTGGGGGAAGGGCCGGGAGGGTCGCGCGGAGGAAGCCGCTCCCGGGGGGTTTCTGGGCCCCGCGCCGCCGCCCGGCTCCCAGAGGGTGAAGCGCGGGGGATGAGGGAGGCCCTGACTGCGGGCCCCACCCCTCGCCACCCGGCGCGGCCCGGGCTGACACAGCCGGCGGCAGCACCTTGCCGCTCCATTCATCTCCCGGCCTCCTCCCAGCCCCGCCATTTTCCTGCCTCCGCCTCAGTTTCCCCACCCCCGCCCATCAGCCCCCTTACCCCGTGCCACAGTCCACCACACAGGCCGGCAGCCGTCCCGCCATCTTCCTCCTCGCCTGCTGCTGCTGCTGCCGCCGTCTGCTCCGTGCCGGTTGGGGCCAGGGATGGGCGGCGGGAGGTAGAAGCTATCTGACCATCCACGGCCGGGCCACCCTCTCCGTCTGGGGGGAGCCGGGAAGCCGAAGCAGTAGCGAGAGAGAAGCAGGCTCGGTCAGCGGCTACCACTTCCGCAACCCGGGCAGGCAGGCAGTCCCCGCCCTGCCCCGCCGCGGCCTCCTCCCCCTCTCTCTCCCCTCCTCCTCACTCCTGCCCCCACCCTACAACTTCTTCCCCTCACACCGCCTTTCCCCGGGAAGCCAAGATGGCCGCCAGTGCCGACGCCCCGGCCAGGACAGGCCTAGGCCTCGAGCGCTCCCCCTTCCGGCTCCGAGCGGGCGGGGCGAGAGAGCATGCGCACTGAGGAGCGCCGCCGGCTGCCGCTCCCATTCCGAAGGTGAGGGAGTCCACTTCGGGTGTTCATCAGGTAGGGGCGGGTAGGTCAGCCCGAGCCTCCAATTCTCCTGAAGCTGGAAGGGGTTTTTCGTTGCAATTACTTCTGTGCTAGGTTGAGGAAGCGTTGGGATCGCATTCACAGTCACAGCTATCCTCCGGTGCTGCGAGGAAAACGGCCTAATGGAAAACCTTGTCAGCGGCACCCATCCGTTTTTATATCTTGAGCGGCTCCTTTTCTGGTTGGAAAAGAGCTATATCAGGCGGAGGGTGAGCCGTTGGAGGAGAGAGGAACAAAGGCTTGCGCCTTGGCTCCTCTCCCTTGCTACTGTTTTTTGTTTTTCTTCAGTTACACTTGTTTATTGTTACAACGTGGCACATTACAGGTGTTACCACAAGGGTTAGATTGTAGGCCACCAGGAGGGCAGGCCTGTGCCAACGAGGAAGGCACACCTCACAGGAATGTACAGGTACCTTACACAAGTAAGATTTTGGTGGCTTTGAATGAGGAAGAAAGTACTCTCCGGGGTAGTTTTAGATTGTACTATTCTACTTGCAGGATGAAACCACGGATTAAGGACCAAAAATTTTAATTAAAAACCAGAAAGCCTAGAACAATGACATTTAAACTTTTCAAAGTGTGCATCAGAATTCCCTGGAAGGCTTGTTAAAGCACAGAATGCTGGACCACATCCCCTGAGTTCTCTGATGAGGTGGTCTGGAGTGGGGCCTGGTAATTTGCATTTCTACCCAGTTCCTAGGTGTTGGTCTGGGACCTCCCCCCACCTAGGANAAAAACAAGAAGGTAGATGTATAAAAATTGATAGATCAGTGTGGTAAAATAAAAAATAAATAAACTGACTATAATGTATACCTGAATTTAACACTTGACTTAAAAATAAAACCATAGTTAAAGGTGTGAATTATCAAATTGTGCTGGAAAATTTAGCAAAATATTTGGACAAAAATCATCACCCTAACATATAGATCCAATAAAACTATAATAGGTCAAAGATATAACTGTAAACCTGGAGCCATACAGTTCAGAAGAAAGTATGTGAATATTAACTAATACAAGCAATAGGCCTTTTGTATCATTTGTGGCAAAACTAGTTCCAAACATTTCTGATAGAAATATTTACTTGAGTTGAAATTCCAATATTGTTTCTCATGGTGCACTATGGAAATTATAGTTACTTCTTGTTAGCTTTACCTAAAGTTTCAATTCTAGAGTTATTTTGTTGGCATTGATTTAGACATAGTTCTTGAAAGAAAGGATGATTGCAGAATATATGACATTAAAGTAATAGCTATTCTATTCCAGTAGTCACGTACGGATATGAGAGTTAGAGAGACCATAGAGAAAGCTGAGGGCCAAAGAATTGGTGTTTTTGAACTGTAGTGTTGGAGAAGACTCTTGAGAGTCCCTTGGACTGCAAAGAGATCCAACCAATCAATCCTAAAGGAAATCAGTCCTGAATATTCATTGGAAGAACTGATGTTGAAGCTGAAGCCCCAATACTCTGACCACCTGATGCAAAGAACTGACTGTTCAGGATAGACTCTGATGNAGGCAGGCAGGCCCCGCCCTGCCCCGCCGCGGCCTCCTCCCCCTCTCTCTCCCCTCCTCCTCACTCCTGCCCCCACCCTACAACTTCTTCCCCTCACACCGCCTTTCCCCGGGAAGCCAAGATGGCCGCCAGTGCCGACGCCCCGGCCAGGACAGGCCTAGGCCTCGAGCGCTCCCCCTTCCGGCTCCGAGCGGGCGGGGCGAGAGAGCATGCGCACTGAGGAGCGCCGCCGGCTGCCGCTCCCATTCCGAAGGTGAGGGAGTCCACTTCGGGTGTTCATCAGGTAGGGGCGGGTAGGTCAGCCCGAGCCTCCAATTCTCCTGAAGCTGGAAGGGGTTTTTCGTTGCAATTACTTCTGTGCTAGGTTGAGGAAGCGTTGGGATCGCATTCCACAGTCACAGCTATCCTCCGGTGCTGCGAGGAAAACGGCCTAATGGAAAACCTTGTCAGCGGCACCCATCCGTTTTTATATCTTGAGCGGCTCCTTTTCTGGTTGGAAAAGAGCTATATCAGGCGGAGGGTGAGCCGTTGGAGGAGAGAGGAACAAAGGCTTGCGCCTTGGCTCCTCTCCCTTGCTACTGTTTTTTGTTTTTCTTCAGTTACACTTGTGTATTGTTACAACGTGGCACATTACAGGTGTTACCACAAGGGTTAGATTGTAGGCCACCAGGAGGGCAGGCCTGTGCCAACGAGGAAGGCACACCTCACAGGAATGTACAGGTACCTTACACAAGTAAGATTTTGGTGGCTTTGAATGAGGAAGAAAGTACTCTCCGGGGTAGTTTTAGATTGTACTATTCTACTTGCAGGATGAAACCACGGATTAAGGACCAAAAATTTTAATTAAAAACCAGAAAGCCTAGAACAATGACATTTAAACTTTTCAAAGTGTGCATCAGAATTCCCTGGAAGGCTTGTTAAAGCACAGAATGCTGGACCACATCCCCTGAGTTCTCTGATGAGGTGGTCTGGAGTGGGGCCTGGTAATTTGCATTTCTACCCAGTTCCTAGGTGTTGGTCTGGGACCTCCCCCCACCTAGAAAACCTATAATATTAATAGCTTTTTTCTCTTCTGGTTTATCTTCTGATAAACCATGTGGATTCACTTATAGGTGACTGAAATAATATTTTTCCTAAGAAAGGATGTCTAATTACTTGAGAAGATAACATAGAGTGGTGTTAGACCAGCCTGGACAATGGAATTTAAGCTTTTCATTCATTTGGCAAATAAGAATTGCTCACCCATTCTATTAAGGCAGGGACTATGCTGACCATTAATATTCAGTAGGCACAAAATGAACAAGTTCTCTGCACTGCAGAGTTTACAGTTTAGTGGCGAAACTTACAAACTGTATTAAGAGCAGTTGAAATTATAATGCAGAGGGTGCCGAGAAATGGGGAGGAGGGGTGAGTGAATGGGAGGGAAAGAAAAGGTAGGAGAGACTTCTCTGGCAAAAGTGAAAGTCGCTCAGTTATGTCTGACTCTTTGTGACCCCATGGACTATACAGTTCATGGAATTTTCTAGACCAGGATACTAGAAGGAGTAGCTTTTCCCTTCTCCAGGGTATCTTCCCAACCCAGGGAGTGAACACAGGTCTCCTGCGTTGCAGGCAGATTTTTTTACCAGCTGAGCCAGAAGAAAAGCCCAAGAATACTGGAGTGGGTAGCCTATCCCTTCTCCAGTGGATCTTCCTGACCCAGGAATGAAACTGGGGTCTCCTGCATTGCAGGCGAGTTCTTTACCAACTGAGCTATCAGGGAAGCATTTAAAAACTGAGGGCTGGAAGATGATAGGAGATAGGGAGGAGAGTGAGGAAGAAGGGGAGCCCTCCAGGAAGTGAGAAGAGTCAAGGCCCTGAGATGAGAATGAGCCTTTTTTCTTCCACAAATTGAAAGAAGGTCCAAGTGTTCAAAGTGAAGTGAGCCAGGGAAGAAGACAGAATGGGAGGAAAAGCCTGAGATAAGGAGGAATCGAATCATGCGAGGATTTGTAGACTTCTTAAAGTTTAGCCTAAAAGCAACTTGGAATCCATCAGAGACTTAAGGAAATGTTATGCCTGCTTTGTAAGGAATAGATTCTACAAAGTTAAAAGTGAAGTGAATGCTTATATAGCGTATATGATGTTGGCATTAAGAGATAGAAAATGTGAGGAGTACCATCCAGATGGGATTGGATGTGAAAAAGGAGACTTACTAAGCGGCATCATCGTCATTACCATCCACTGATGCCCAGCACATCCACAGCTACTCATATGAAATAAACAAACAAATAATTCTCAGGGGCAGCTTTCCTCAGAGACTTATCTTCCAAGAAGTCAAACAGAAGTGGTTCTTTGTTCAGGTGCCTTCTGTTTTTTCACTATAAATAGAAGATGGTATATGAGGGTCCTTTGCTGCCTTTTCCACCATCAAATATTTAAGGTTTTGGGGGAGAGCAGGTGCCTGAAGATTGGCTCTGACAGAAGACAGAGATGTGGTTTGGTTGGGGTAGAGCAAATGATTGTTTCCAGTATGACAGGTAGTATGTCTGGACTGAAGGGATCTTACCAGAGGGGTCTCAAGAACAGAGGTTGGAACTTGAACTCAGAGAAGTTCTCCTGCTCAGGGAATCCCGCAGCGATCCTCAAAATGGCTGTCCAAAATGCTGGCTGTGGGTGGAAGTAATTACATCAGTGTTCAGAAACTAGAATGCTCCCATGATCCAGGCAGACAGCCTCATAAGTGAAGAGGGCTATGAGGAGGGTGTGGCAACATGGAGAGCCCACAGAAGACAGTAGAAAATTGTTGCTATGTAAGAATGTAAGCCTTGTGTTGCCAAAACCTCCCCTTTTTTTTTTTTTCAAGAAGAGTTGGAAATACCTGTATTTTTATCTGTTGGTAACTAATTTTTTGAAGACCATACCTGACCCATGGGCCACCCATTTTCAATGTTTGATTCAAGAGACTGTTTAATGTATACCGGTGTATTACATTCAAATATGAGCTTCCTGTTCATGGTAGTTACTGTATCTCATTCCGTAGACTTGAGGAAACCTGTTGCAGTCTCTTTCACAGAGTCAAGACCTGTCCCTCGTCTGCAAAGTGAGTGACTTGTTAGAAGTGTTTCAGTTTCCAGCACTTGTGAAAACTCATTTGTGGAGATTCCTCATAACTCACCTACCCAAACGCGTTGCCTGCTTAAGACCCTTTCCACTTCCTGCTTGCTACATGCCACATTGGTCAGCGTCTGTACCGCTATGGTGGCTCAGCCTTCTTTAGCTATGCAGAACCTTCTGAGGCATATCCGGCCAAAGCATTTCTGACCACCCTATTTGCATATGCACCCCTCTTCCTGCTTCACTTCCCTTCAGTTCAGTTCAGTCTCTCAGTCATGTCCGACTCTTTGCTTACTCTTCTCCAGATACTGAGAAGCAGAGGATGTCAGAGCTAGAAGGCCTCTTGGGGATGATCCTTGATCAATATGAAAAGGAAAGCAGTGGTGGATGGATGGGATTTGTTTGACTGCCCTAAATTCGTTGCTGCCTATTAGTACCCTGGTTTTCCTATTAGTTCAGGTCAACCAGGTGCTTTGTTCTTGTCAGTTTCCAAACCCAGTTCCTAGCCTTTTAAGCATTTGTCCATTTTACAGTATCCTTCCAATAAATCCCTGTTTGCCTAAGTTAACAGCAGTCAGTTTCCATTACTTGCATAAATTTAAGAGCCCTAAGTGATACAGAAGCCCTGAGAGTTTAAATGATTTTCCCAATATCTTAGAGAAACTAAGGAACAGAGTCCAGATCAAAACCCAGTTCTGACCCCTTTTCAGGACTCTTAAGTTATAATGCCACAAGCATTGTTTAATTTTGACTGCTATACTGGTTACAGGTTACCATGAGATTTCCTAGGTCATTCCTGTTCTTTAACATCAATTTAGCAAATGTCTCTAAATCTTGAAATGTCCAAGAAATTCACAGCACTCCATTTCCATTATTTTAAAGTGGGAAACAATGTTTTTTTAAATTAACTTGGGTACTTGTTGCACAGGTGACTATTTGCAAGTTGTCAGACCAATCATATCTATACAGAGTGTTGATTAAGGCAGATAGATAAGTGGTCAAGATGTTCATGTACCCTAGTGGTCATAAGGGATGATGGCTATGAACTGTGGCTTCTCCTTTCTCAAGTTGTGTGACCTTAAATAGCTTAGTGTGTAGAGAGAGCACTGACCTTGGAATCAAGAGACTTGAATGTCAGCTTCTTAAACTAATCTGTTTCTTCATCTTTAAAAAATGGAATATGTAACTCACAGAGTTGTTGTAAAGCATAAATTTTTAAAAGGCATGTTGCAAATTATAAAATATTGATATGAAAATATCAAAAGGAATATGCTTGAAGTATAAAGTAATGACTCTTTTACTTATTACTTATACACACCTAAAGTTTTAAAGTTTGTCCCCCTTTTCACAGAAGTTATCTTGGGGCCCATCTGCTTACTCTTTTAATGCTACCATCATGCAAAATATTTTTAGAAGGTTTCCTTCAGACTTGCCTTCAGAGCCTGTTGCACATTCCTTTAAATATCTTCATTGGTGGCAGATCTTGGCCCTTGAGTGTTTGCATGTCTCACATGGAGGCACAGGTCAGCAGTGGCCTGACATGGGGACAGGAGCTCTGGCTGCTGCAGACCTGGGTAATGCAGCATGTGGCATAAGCCCTATTGGAGGAGGTCATCATTAGCCCCACCATAGAGCCGCTGAGCAGATAACCCATAAATTGCAGAAGACCAAAGAAATTCTCACACTATTAAGAAAGTTCTAGGACCCAAAACAAATTTGTAACCTAGGATCGGGCAAAGGGAAGGACAAAACAAAGGGAATTTGACTTTGGAGGGCAGTGGGATTTGAGTACAGAACTTCCTACAGGACTTGGGAAACAGACTCTTGGAGGGCACGAACAAAACCTAGTGTGCACCAGGAGAAAGGAGCAGTGTCCCCACAAGAGACTGAGCCAGACTTGCCTGTGAGTGTCCAGGAGTCTCAGTGGAGGCATGGTCAACAGTTTGGCCTCAGGTCAAACAAAACAGAGAACACAGCCCCACCAATCAACAGAAAATTAGATTAAAATTTATTGAGCATGCCCCTGCCCAGTAAACAAGACCCAATTTTCCCCCAAAATCAGTCTCTCCCATCGGGAAGCATCCATAAGCCTCTTATCCTTATTCATCAGAGGGCAGACAGAATGAAAATCACAATCACAAAAAACTAAACAAATGAGCCATGCTCTGTAGGGCCACCCAAGACAGACAGGTCATGGTGGAGAGTTCTGACAAAACATGGTCTACTGGAGAAGGAAATGACAAAACATTTAAGTATTCTTGCTTTGAGAACCCCATGAACAGTATAAAAAGGCAAAAACATACAACACTGAAAGATGAACTCCTCAGGTCGATAGGTGCTCAATATGCTACTGGAGATCAGTGGAGAAATAACTCCAGAAAGAATGAAGAGATGGAGCCAAAGCAAAAACAACACCCACTTGTAGATGTGACTGGTGATAGAAGCAAAGTCTGATGCTGTAAAGAGCAATATTGCATAGGAATCTGAAGTGTTAGATCTACGAATCAAGGCAAATTGGATGTGATCAAACAGTTGATGGCAAGAGTGAACATCAACATTTTAGGAATCAGCGAACTAAAATGGACTGGAAAGACCGAATTTAATTCCGATGACCATTATGTCTACTACTGTGGGCAAGAATCCCTTAGAAGAATGGACTAACCCTCATAGTCAACAAGAGTCCAAAATGCAGTACTTAGATGCAATCTCAAAAATGACAGAATGATCTCTGTTCATTTCCGAGGCAAACCATTCAATATCACAGTAATCCAAGTCTATGCCCCAACCAGTAATGCTGAAGAAGCTGAAGTTGAATAGTTCTATGAAGACCTACAAGACCATCTAGAACTAACACCAAAAAATGATGTCCTTTTCAACATAGGGGACTGGAATGCAAGAGTAGGAAGCCAAGAGATACCTGGAGTAACAGGCAAGCTTGGCCTTAGAGTACAAAATGAAGCAGGGCAAAAGCTAACAGTTTTGCCAAGAGAATGCACTGGTCATAGCAAATGCCCTCTTCCAACAACACAAAGGACGACTCTACACATGGACATTACTAGATGGTCAACACTGAAATCAGATTGATTATATTCTTTGCAGCCAAAGATGGAGAAGCAAGACCAAGAGCTGAATGTGGCTCAGATCATGAACACGTTATTGCAAAATTCAGACGTAGATTGAAGAAAGTGGGGAGAACCACTAGACCGTTCAGGTATGACCTAAATCAAATCCCTTATGATTATACAGTGGAAATGACAAATAGATTCAAGGGATTAGATTTGATAGAGTGTTACTGGTTGGGGCATAGACTTGGATTACTGAAGGAACTATGGACAGAGGTTCATGACGTTCTACAGGAGGTGGTGATCAAAACCATCATCAAGAAAAAGAAATGCAAAAAGGCAAAATGGTTGTATTGAGGAGGCCTTACAAATAGCTGAGAAAAGAAGAGAAGAAAAAGGCAAAGAAGAAAAGGAAAGATACACCCTTCTGAATTCAGAGTTCCCAAGAATAGTAAGGGGAAGTAAGAAAGCCTTCCTCAGTGATCAGTGCAAAGAAACAGAGGAAAACATTAGAATGGGAAAGACTAGAGATCTCTTCAATAAAATTAGAGATACCAAGGGAACATTTCATGCAAAGATTGGCACAATAAAGGACAGAAATGCTACAGACCCAACAGAAGCAGAAAAAAAAGATGACAAAAATACATAGAAGAGCTATCCAAAAAAGATCTTCATGATCCAGATAGCCACAATGGTATGATCACTCACCTAGAGCCAGACATCCTGGAAATTGAAGTCAGATAGGCCTTAGGAAGCATCACTACAAATAAAGCTAGTGGAAGTGATGGGATTCCAGTTGAGCTATTTCAAGTCCTAAAAGATGATGCTGTGAAAGTGCTGGACTCAATATGTAAGCAAATTTGAAAAACGCAGCAATGGCCACAGGACTGGAAGGTCAGTTTTCTTTCCAATTCCAAAGAAAGGCAATGCCAAAGAATGTTTAAACTACCGCATGGTTGCACTCATCTCACACACTAGCAAAGTAATGCTCAAAATCCTCCAAGCTATGCTTCAACAGTATGTGAACTGAGAACTTCCAGATATTCAAGCTGGATTTAGAAAAGGCAAAGGAACCAGAGATCAAAATGCCAACATCTGTTGAATCATAGAAAAAGCAAGAGAGTTCCAGAAAAACCTCTACTTCTGCTTTATTGTCTACACCAAAGCCTTTGGCTGTGTGATACACAACAAACTGAAAAATTCTTCAAGAGATGGAAATATCAGACCACCTTACCTGCTTCCTGAGAACTCTGTATGCAGGTCAAGAAGCAACAGTTAGAACTGGACATGGAACAATGGACTAGTTCTGAGTTGGCAAATGAGTATATCAAGGCTGTATATTGTCACCCTGCTTATTTAACTTACACACAGAGTATAGCATGTAAAATGCCGGGCTGGATGAAGCACAAGCTGGAATCAAGATTTCCGGAAGAAATATCAATAACCTCAGATATGCACATGACACCACTCTTATGGCAGAAAGCAAAGAGGAATTAAAGAGCCTCTTGATCAAAATGAAAGCTGCTGCTGCTGCTAAGTCACTTCAGCCATGTCCAACTCTGTGCGACCCCATAGACAGCAGCCCACCAGGCTTCCCCATCCCTGGGATTCTCCAGGCAAGAACACTGGAGTGGGTTGCCACTTCCTTCTCCAATGCAGGAAAGTAAAAGTGAAGCCACTCAGTCATGTCCAACTCTCAGCAACCCCATGGACTGCAGCCCACCAGGCTCCTCTGTCCATGAGATTTTCCAGGCAAGAGTACTGGAGTGGATTGACATTGAGTGAAAAAGCTGGCTTAAAACCCAACATTCAAAAACCTAAGATCATGGCATCCGGTCCCATCACTTCATGGCAAGTAGATGGGGAAACAATGGAAATAGTGAGAGACTGTTTTCTTTGTCTCCAAAATCACTGCAGGTGGTGGCTGCAGCCATGAAATTAAAAGATTTGCTTCTTGGAAGAAAAGCTGTAACCAACCTAGACAGCATATTAAAAAGCAGAGACATTGCTTTGCTTACAAGGGCCCATCTAGTCAAAGCTGTGGTTTTTCCAGTAGTCATCTATGGATTTGTGGGCTGGGCCATAAAGAAAGCTGAATGCCAAAGATGATACTTTTGACCTCTGGTATTGGAGAAGACTCTTGAAAGTCCCTTGGATTGTAAAGAAATCAAACCAGTCAATCGTAAAGGAAATCCATCCTGAATATTCATTGGAAGGACGGATGTTGAAGCTGAAGCTCCAATACTTTAGCCACCTGATGCAAAAAACTGATTCATTGGAAAAGACCCTGAAGCTGGGCAAGATTGAGTGAGGGCAGGAGGAGAAGGGGATGACATAGTATGAGATGGTTGGATGGCATCACTGACTCAATGTACATGAGTTTGAGCAGACTCTGGAAGTTGTTGATGGACTTGGAAGCCTGGCGTGCTACAGTCCATGAGATCACAAAGAGTCAGACATGACTGAGTGACTGAAGTGTCCTAACTCGAGATGACTTAAAAACTGCTTCTGACCATGTTTCTAAAAAGCAGTTGTAGAAAGATTTGTTGAATAGTCACATCCCTGAGATAAAAACATTATATATTCATGGGGACTTGCCTGATTATCCAGTGGTTAGGACTCAGCACTTGCACAGCAAAGGGCATGGATTCATTCCCTGGTCAGGAAATTAAGATCCTCCATGCCACATTGCATGGCCAAAATCCAAAACAACAAAAACAAAGCAAAACAACACAAAACAAAAATTACTCTCGTTCTATGTTTAATTTCAATTTGAACAAATATTTTATTTAGTAATGTTATCTGTACAATGTTTGAAATGGGGTGAGATTCTGTCGACTTATCACCCTAGTTCCCACCATCACCTGCAAATGATGAATAGTTTATTTAAAATAGAACTCTCCATTTGAAAGCAAATGGACAGTTAGACTCCTATACACATACCATATTATGTATAAAAACAGAGTCTATATGGACTATAAATCCTCAATGTGGGATAAAATCTTTACTTCTCTTTGGCCTGCTAAACTCACCATGTTCTGGTTCCTGCCTCCCTCTCAAATTTTTCTCCTCTCCTTGAGCCATTGGCCACATCAGCCTTCCAGCTCTTCACGCATCCCAAGGCCATTCCCACCTACATCTTCTCCCCTAATCGGTAGTTATTCCTGAATCAGTTTATATCTTATCTCCTCTTAGAAGCTTTTCTTGGTCACTCAGTCTGAAATAGCCCATTTCACCCTACCACATCACCATGTTTTAATTCTATGGCGAAATGCCTCATGTTTTAATATCAGTTTGTTGCATTATTGTCCATCTTTACCAACTAGGAAAACATCCCCACTGGAATTTGAAGAGGACCTGGCATATAATAAGTGGTCAACAAATAGTTGACTGGATGAGTTGGATAATAAAGATAAAAATATAAGTATATTAGAAAATCAAAAGAAAATTTAGGAAAATAATCTGAAAGTGGAAGAGATGTTTTCTTAAGTAAAAGTAGAAATCCATCACCATTTATGGAAAGATTTGGTTACATAAATTTCCAGTGGCTAAAGATTTTTTTTAGAAATTATGGGATTAGAAAAAATTTATATCATGTATAACAAAGTCAAAATGTAAGAACAAGGCAAATAATCCAACAGAAACATTGGCAAAAGATTTTAACACAAATTCCCTGCAGAAGAAATTTAAATGGACAATTAACATAAAGAGGCTTTTCATTGCCGACAGTAAGGGAACCACAAATCAAACAATGACAGATACCATTTTTCAACCATGATTCACAACATTTAAAAAGAGAGAAAAAAAAAATCCAGTGCTGAAAATATATATCAAAAAATGGACATGTATTGAACAGTGTATGTCAGTTGGTCTAACATTGTGTCAGTTCTTGCCATAGCCTCCTGCAAAGTGAACCACCAGTATCTGTCAACTTCCAGTATGACACAGGGAGCTCAGCTCAGAGGTTAAAGCGTCTGCCTCTAATACTGGAGACCTGGGTTCCATCCCTGGGTCAGAAAGATCCCCTGGAGAAGCAAATGGCAATCCACTCCAGTATTCTTGCTTGGAGAATCCCATGGACGGAGGAGCCTGGTGGACTACAGTCCATGGGGTCACAGAGTATCGGACACGACTGAGTGACTTAACTTATGACACAGGGAGCTCAACCCAGTGCTCTGTGACAACCTACAGGAGTGGGATGGAGTAGGAGGTGGGAGGGATGTTCAAGCAGGAGGGGATGTAAATATACTTATGGCTTATTCATGTTTTTGTATGGCAGAAACCAATACAACATTGTAAAGCAATTATCCTCCAATTAAAAATAAGCTGGAAAAAAAAACCTACTTAAATTTTGCTTAAGTTAGTCTTAGGAATCCCATTTGGTGAATCCTAAAAAAAAAAAAAAAACTCTAATGGTGGAGGAAGAGAAGGTTATGATCATGAAGTATTATTTAAAACTTTGAAGAGTTAGAAATATAGGCTTCATTTCAAGTACCTCTGTGACCAGGTTAAAGCTGAAACTTCTTTTAACTTAAAAGAGGACCCTGGTAGTCTCGGCCGTATGTCTGTACTAACCTGCAGGGATATGGAGCAGAGGTTGGTATTTTAGTTTTCTCCTTGATAGCAGTACCCGGATCTTATTCTGGTGCTCGTGTTCCCAGTCAAGGACATTGCTCCACCTCCTATGTAGCTAGGTGTGGCTGTGTGGTAAAGTTATGGCTCATGAGATCTAAGTGAAAAGTATTTGAGCAGGACTTCTGGAAAATGCCTTTAAAGAAGGCTGATTCAGGAGAAGCACCATTCTGTGTTTTGCCCTCCAGTTTTCTACTGCCTGTAACACAGATCAAGATTGAGTGACTAGAGTTCTTAGCCAGTAGGGATGATAAACTGAGCTTGAGACTGGAAGCCATGTCCCAAGGAAGGTGGAAAGGAAAAATAGGAGCTTAGGTCACTTATGACTCTGAAGTGCCTTCTAGGCTGTCGCCCACACACTTCCAGACTTATTTTACATGTGAAAAAGAGAAACTGGTAGGATTTAAGCCACTATCATTTGGCATTTTCAGTTATATGCAACTACATTTAATTCTAATCAATAATACCATGACATAGTGTTAAATGCACAAAGCAAGTTGGTAAGTAATACCAGGAGGATATAAATTCAAATGCTTACAGGTGATAGGCCAGTAATGTAAAAAGGCAGATTATTAGAGGCGTGAATAATAGGGACTGGAAAGGACCATGTTAAATTAGAAAGCCTGTGCAGCATCAATGACATCATCACCACAGAGGAATGGGTGTCCAGATTGTTCGTGTTAAATTTCCCTAATCTTTTGCCAACAAAATATTTTCCCTGACTGTGAGCCACTAGTTTGTGACCATTGATTTATAGTGGGATCCAATATTTGGAAAACTATGGGGAAAAAAGGGAGGATTAAGGGAGGGAGAAAGGAAGGAAGGATGAGCCCTGTGTATGTATGTGTTTATATGTGGTATAAACAGAAACTATATAGAAAGTTGCACATGAAGCAATGGAGACCTAACAGATGAGATTGAAGGAAGATAAAATTTTTCATTGTAACTTTTGGTGTAACTCTTTATTTTCTGTCTAATTACAATGAATATACATTAATTTTTATAATTTAAGAAAAATCTAATAAGGCAGGAGGAAAATTGCTGAGTTACCCAACTTGGAAATCCAGTGCAAATATCACAACATAGTCATAGCAAACTTTTAGGGTAATTCAACCTGAGCAAGTTCAATGTGTCTTAGGAGCAGATCACTATGTATTAACACCTAAAACTAAAAATACAAATTTGAGAGAGAAAACACAAACACATCATAGGTTGCAGTGATTTTTGTTAGGTGTGAATGAATAGGAAGTCATGTAAACACATGCACATGAGAAAAAAAATATTTCAGGAAATGGAACCTTGATTATTTTTTAAGTGAAAGATAAAAAGAAGTACATTCTGAGTTCTTTGAAGTTGCAATGTAACCTACTGTGTCATACATTTAATGTATTATGTTGGTTTTTTATTAAAACTGCTTTTGGTTTTAGAGCTGCCCAGGTTTTTAAATAGTCATTGCTTTTTTCTACGTTTGTCTCAGGCATTGCCATCTCTTCGAAACACATATTTGAAAAATGTTTAGGCTTCTCTCAATCCCAAACTGGGCATTTGGCTCCAGTTTGATGAGAAGAAACTGAATTATGAATGCATTTTTTCCCTGACACATCTATTTTCATCCTTGGTAAATCTGACAACCTGTGACAGTTCTCACATTTCTGGAACTCATCTCCCAATTACAGAAGAAGCTAATAATGATACTGTGATAAATAATGAATTATTTGACTGTTTGGAGTTTATCCAAAATGAAGTTTATGGGACTTTTTTCTCCTTCTTTCACTACCCGCCCCCTCCTCCAGCCCCTGACACTTACTGTATGCCATGGCAGCATTTATAGTTGGAAAATTATGATCCTCGATAGCAGTCAGTTGCTCTAACATTGTGTCAGTGTTTTTTCCATAGAATAATAATTTTGCAGAAGGGACTTTGTATAATTCCCCACTTTAGCAAATGAGGAAGCTGAAGTACAGAGAATTAAATGATTTATTTAAGATCTGACAACAAACTGGTAGATTACTTCTACTTAAGTATATCTCTAGGGATTCATAGAAGAGCTTTATTGAAAATCCACACAATTCTTGTCTAATAAGTTCAGTGATCCTATAAAATTAGATATAGTGAGTGAAGTAAGCCAGAAAAAAAAAACCAATACAGTATACTGATACATATATATATGGAATTTAGAAAGATAGTAATGATGACCCTGTATGTGAGACAACAAAAGAGACACAGACATATAGAACAAACTTTTGGCCTCTGAGGGAGAGGGAGAGGGTGGGATGATTTGGGAGAATGGCATTGAACCATGTATACTATTATGTAAGAAACGAGGCGCCGGTCTATGTTAGATGCAGGATGCAGGATGCTTGGGGCTGGTGCACGGAGATGATCCAGAGAGACGTTGAGGGGTGGGAGGTGGGAGGGGGATTCAGGATTGGGAGCTCGTGTACACCTGTGGTGGATACATGTCGATGTATGGCAAAGCCAATAGAGTATTGTAAAGTAAAATAAAGTATAAAAAAATTAAATTAAATTAAACAAAAAAAATATAAAAGACACATATGATAGTAAATGAGAGAACTCAAGCCAGTTTAAGAATAAAAAGGATTTTTTTTTCTTTAGAGTGAGTAGAGCTCAATTAAATATAAATCTCAAGCAGTAAACGGTTTAGTCACAGCTGGATGCAAAGGCTCAAAAGTATCATCAGAAATTGCCTCTCTTTCTCTTTTGGCTTTGCTTGTTATGTTGGCTTCATTCTTAGGCAGCTTTACTCACACAGTGGCAAAAATGGCTTATATTCTAACAGTGTATCAGTCCCAGTGCAGGGAGTACATCTTTTCCAGTAGTCTTGGCAAAGGAACTAGGACTAACTCTTCTTGGCTGCCTTGGACCAGGCATCTTCCCTGAGCTCTTCACTGTGACTCCAACTGGCCAAGCCTGGGTCGTATGTCCCCCATCCCCAACCAGTCTCACCAAAAAGAACCACGTGTCCAGAAAGTGGAGGAGGAGTAGTCACAAAGGGAAAAATATGCATTTACTACCCCGAGAATGAATGTAAGGGAAGAAAAAACAAATGAAGTCCATTAAAAATTGCATTTACATTAAATTATAAACTGATACAACTAAGTGTCAGTGTCTTGCTTAGTGGTTGGGAGTTCATGGTATGTTCATTGAAACAAAAATACTACCAACTAAAAGCCGAAAAAATAGAAATACACTGAAAAATATTTTTGACTTTGCAAAAAAAAGGGAGAGATGAATTGCATGTTTGTGTTTATATTGGTTTACTCTCAGTCATGTCCACCTCTTTGTGATCCCATGGACTGTAGCCCACCAGGCTCCTCTGTCCCTGGGATTCTCCAGGCAAGAATACTGGAGTGGGTTGCCCTTTTTCTTCTCCAGTATTTATATTGCCAGTCCATAAATGAACACAAAGGCAAATGAAAAATAAAAAACATTGGACATCTGCCAAACAATACATTAATCTAAATGTTTAATGATTCCCTCAATCCTGCACATGGAGAGCAATCATTATATTTTTTGTAGTAGCATTTATTTCCATTTTATCTCAAATGCTGATGAGCTTCTGCTAGTTTTGCTTAATAGTATTCTGTTGAAAGATATAGAATTATTCAGTTCATAAAAAGTAATGATCTATACACAGCCAATTTCTACCATAGTATAACCAGAATTCTGCTCATTCATTAGTCTATTTGTTCATTTATTTGTTATGTCCCTGTTATGAATCAGGAACAAGGCTGGACTCTTAAGATTAAAGAGATGAGTAATTTGCAGTCCCACCCCTGAAGGAGTCAAAGTACAGTAAGAAACAGACAAGTGAAAATTAAAGTATGCTATGAGAAGAGATTTGCACAGGGCTTTTCAAAACAAAGGCAGACCCTTAGCTCGCTCAGCTGAGACATCAAGGAAAGCTTTAAAGAGGGCTTAGGGAATGCTTTCCAGGATGAAAAAGGAGTGCAAGGTAATTCTGGAAAGAATAGATATGCAGTGACACAGAGGCTTTAGAAGAACCCTGGGAGTTTCAGAAGTGAGTCAACTGTGACCATGATATGGGGTGTGTATGGGGGAAGAGTCCATGTGAATCACTGTGCTAAGTTTGGACTTCATCTTGTAGTTCCAAAACCCTGATCCCTCGACTGGAACCAGGCTGACAGTAAATAACTTCTGAAGAGCTTGTTAAAAATACAGATTGCCAAGGCCCCACTTTGGAAATTTTAGTTCAAGAGGAATCTGTTGGAAAAAAAAGTTCCCTAACATGATAATGGGGTGCATCCAAGTTTGAGAGCCACTGTGTGTGGACAGTGACAGTCTATCAGAGTGTACCAGGAAAGAGAATAACGTGTTTTGGAAAGAGAGCACTTTGCCAGTGCAAAGTTGCAAAAGAGCAGATCAAAACAGGAGATGGAGAGACCCAATAGGAAACCATTGTGATAGAACAAATTAAGAAATGGCAGGTACCGGCACTGTAGCAGAAGCAGATGTTCAGAGATGTTTCTGAGAAATGTAGTCATCAGCACTAGATGACCTGTTTGATGTGGGAAGCAAAGTGTGTCTGTCTGTGGGAGGCAGGGGGTGGAATTAAGTTTATAAAGGGTGCCCATGAGTTCTGGGAGTGAGAGGTGAGCAGGAGGCACAGCTTTGTGTATAGCGGTGTGATGTTAGCTCAGGATAGAGACCAGGCTGGAACTTGCCATGGGCAGGAGTCCAAAGCTTGGGACTGGGCTGTCCCAGGTCCACAGCTTCCAATTTGCAAACCTTGAGGTTGCAAACTTGTGGATGACTCCCTAGGGACACCTCTCTTCTTTGTGCTACCTGTGGGCCCTGGCAATAGTCACCTCTCATAGCTTCTGTAGTAGCTTCTTAGACTTTCTAGCATATTTACTCCCTGAAGCTAGGAATTATGTAAATGTACGTGTTCTCAGAGCCTAGCCTTGTGCCTGCACGTATTTGATGCCTCTATTTCTGGGTGAATGAATTTTAATAATACATATAATTATAGGTATGGCAGCCTCATTATATCTGTATAGATTTTTGGCCTCCTTTGTGTGTGTGTGTGTGTGTGTGTGTGTGTGTGTGTGTGTATTATATAAACTAGTATTTCTGAAATTCTGAAACTCACATGCTTCCTTTATTATTTTCCAAAATGTACATCTTAGTGATAAAGGAGAGTACGCAAAATACACTGCTTTCTTCCAAATATTAATTATTGTAAATATCTGTATAATTAGTGGATCAGGCATCTCCTATAAATATTAATTTAGATTCTACCAAAAAAGAGCTTGGTTAACAAAAAAAAAAATAGTTTAAAAACATTCAATCTAATTAATTAAAGACAAGGAACAATTTTCATTTCATTTTATCTAAATAAACATTGTAGATTCAGAGAGATTTTTCTCTTTTTTTTATCAGCCGACCAGAGAACGTAGCCTGAAGAGCCGGTCTGCGGGCTGCAAGGAGGCTCATTTGCCAATTTTCAGAGAAACCCATGACTCTCTCCACCGTTTCCCCAGGAGGCCTCACCTGCAACGCCAGAAATAACCTCTTGTTCAGTCACTAAGTCATGTCTTACTCTTTGCGACCCCATGGACTGCAGCCCACCAGGCTCCTCTGTCCATGGGATTCTCTAGGCAAGAATACTGGAGTGGATTGCAGAGAGATTATTTTTAAGGAGAGTAGTATGATTACGTTAAAGTATCTTTTTCTAGTCCGTCTAGTCAAGGCTATGGTTTTTCCTGTGGTCATGTATGGATGTGAGAGTTGGACTGTGAAGAAGGCTGAGCGCCGAAGAAGATGTTTTTGAACTGTGGTGTTGGAGAAGACTCTTGAGAGTCCCTTGGACTGCAAGGAGATCCAACCAGTCCATTCTGAAGGAGATCAGCCCTGGGATTTCTTTGGAAGGAATGATGCGAAAGCTGAAACTCCAGTACTTTGGCTACCTCATGCGAAGAGTTGACTCATTGGAAAAGACTCTGATGCTGGGAGGGATTGGGGGCAGGAGGAGAGGGGGGACGACCGAGAATGAGATGGCTGGATGGCATCATGGACTTGATGGACGTGAGTCTGAGTGAACTCCAAGAGATGGTAATGAACAGGGAGGCCTGGCGTGCTGCAATTCATGGGGTCGCAAAGAGTCAGACATGACTGAGCGACTCAACTGAACTGAGAATAAATAAGAAAAGCGTTACTCAAGCTCATGAAAAAAAATTATACAAGGACAGAAAATGTAAGACGAACTTGATGGTTACATTACTCTATATGTAAACTTTCATTCTATCCATTGACTGGATGATTCCTTTTTTTGTTTATTCTGCATTATCTTTGCCATCGTTGCTGCAGATAAGTGCCTTGTGAGTACCTAACAGGAACATCCTACTTGTAGAGTTTGCAATCAACAGAAAACTCAAATAGTTACAACTTTTCTTTATAATCTATTCTCATGAGAAAGCAATGACAAGTAACTAAAGTAATACAGTGATTTCAAAGTGCAATTTCCAAGCAAATACAGGAATGTCTACCTTTCAAACCGATTATTTGGAATGGATCCCTGCTGTAATACAGGTAATGAATTGTACTCTCTGTCAGCCTATTTGACCCCTTGTTACTACCCTGTGTGTGTTGATGTTCTATCCACATGATATGGCCTAATTATCATGAAAATCTATGGCTTCTTATTTCCTCTGATCGCCAGGAGACTGTTTTATACGTCTCTACTTATAATTTATGACATGTGTGTGCTGATTCTCTTTATTGACTCAACTCCTATTTATGACTCTGTATTCCTTTTTTTTTTTTTTTTTCAGTTTGGTTGTGATATATGGGATCTAGTTCCCTGACCAGATATCAAACCCAGGCCCCCTGCATTTAGGCCCCTGGAGTCTTACCCACTGGACCACGAGGGAAGTCCTACAACCCTGTAATCTGTATGCAGTGTCTATCATACCTCACTGGCTTTGCCCAGTCTCTGGTTTTGGTTTCTCTGACCTGTTTTGACCATTTGCTACCCCAAAGCACAACATAACATACTGTACTAAGGGCTTAATGTGCTGGCCACTTGCTTGCATGTGTGTGCTAAGGTGCTTCAGTCATGACCGACTCTTTGCTACGATTAGGCTCCTCTGTCGATGGGATCCTCCAAGTAAGAATACTGGAGTGGGTTGCCATGCCATGCTCCAGCAGATCTTCCTGACCCAGGGATCAAACCCGAATTTCTTAGGTCTCCTGCATTGGCAGGTGGGTTTTTGTTTTTGTTTTTTTTTTTTTTTTACCACTAGTGCTACCAGGAAAGCCTAGTCATTGGCCTACTTGCTGTCAAATTCATTCATTCTTTATCATTCTCTTATTCTGTCTGTGTGGAAGGAAGCTGATTGCTACCAACTTCATTTCTTAGACTCACTGGCCCATGCCAAAAAAGAATTAGGATAATGAAAGATACAAAGATAAAATAGGAACACAGGCAGAAGAAGAGAAGCCAAGGTATTTGCCTCTTTCTCTGAATCAGGAAGCATCTCCCACAGTGACTGCTTCTCCTCTGTGATTCCCATTCTAGGACCATCTGGGGTAAATGACTCCAGGGGTCTGTTAACTCAATCCCTCTGTTGGTCTCTCCAAACCCTAGAGGTGAAGGGTAGAGGCTTTCTGCTATTGCTTCTCACTGGGCTTCCCTTCTTTCCCCAGTTAGGCTTTCTGGCCCATCCAGCACCTTTGTAACCAGTTCCTTATTAAATTCCCTCAACTGAACTGTCTCACTTGGTTTCTGACTGGTCCCCAGAGACAATACTTGACAGATTGTTAGACAAAGAACCAAGTGATCATCATCATCACAGAACTCATGTAGGTATTTCAAAGTTCACATCCCAAAATATCCAGCAGAGGTATAGAATAGCTAATGAACATGCTGTTGGAAATATATAATGCAATGGAAACATAGTCATTTGATTTTTTAAGGGACTTTCATTTATTTCTTATATTTATTCGTTAGTAATCTCCCATCAATAGGGAAACCATGGGGAATGAAGCAGAGTGAACAAAGTACCATGCCCACGTTGAGTCCAAAATAATCCCAAGCATATTTGCCTGCACAAAAGAAAGAAGGATGTAATCAGCACCCAGTGTAGGTAACAAAATACATTTAGCATTGTTAATGTTAAATAACAATGGGGACTTCTGCTCTCCCCCCAAGAAACTCTCTCTCTGCATTAATTTTTCCATGACACAAAAGCAGCCACACTAATGGCAAGGAAGTCCAGGACAGTTGTCAGTGGCCCACATGGCCTAGGAGTGATTCATCCTTTGAGGTAGGTTTCAAAATCAGGCTTTGTACTCTGGGAAAAGTTGATGCTATGGTTTCATAACCTTGGGTAGGATTCAGTTCATTATGTCTATCTTTTAAGTAAATTATTTTCTGGTTTTGTTGAAATGTAGCAGAATGAGAAGCTCTAAGGGGGATAAGTTTTATTCTTCAACCAGTGATGGGCTGTATGTTAGATTCCTGTCACCAGTGTAACAAAGGACCCACAAACTAGGGGGCTCAAACAACAGAAATGTGTTGTCTCAAGTTCTGGCAACTAAAGAATGAGATCAAGGTGTTGGCAGGGCTTCTTCCTTCTGAAGACTGTAAGAGAAGGATCCATTCCAGGCCTCTCTCCTAGTGACTCTCTTCTGGTGACTTGCTGACAGTCTTTGGTATTCCTTGATGGGCAGAAATATCATCCTGATGTTTGCCTTTGTTTTTATAGTCAAATCTCTACCATTTGGTGGGCATTTAGGTCACACATAATTGAAGAAGGGCTTCTCTGGTAGCACAGATGGTAAAGAAGCTGCCAACAAGGAGGGAGACCTGGCTTCAATTCCAGGGTTGGGAAGATACCCTGGAGAAGGAAATGGCAACCCACTCCAGTATTCTTTCCAGGAGAAGTCCATGGGTAGAGGAACCTGGCAAGCTATAGTCCATGGTGTCACAAGGAGTTAGACATGACTGAGCGACTAACACACACATATGTAAAGAAAGTTAAACATTTGTTTCACAAGAACTTTTATGGCCTGAAATGTATACTGATACTCAGTGAAAACAGGAGATCTGGGTTCAGATTAGGAGTCTCTCTTGCAAGCTGTGCATGCTACTGGACAGTCAGTGTTTGTGAGCCTTAGGTTCCTCATCATTAAAATGGGTATGTTAACATTAGGTTGAATATATAAAATTGACATTTTTGTGGGTAAAAAATCAGTAAATATTTACAATTTCATGTGATTTAGCTTAATACCTATTTCATAGATATAAGGAAAAAATTAGAATAATGTTCTAGCACTGTCCCTCATAGTCAGTAAGTGCCTAATAAGCACTTGATTTATTAAAAGAATATATAAATAAAATCTTGAGGCCTAATTATCATAGTATAACCTAAGCTTATAATATTTGCCCTTTGCCATGTGTGCATGCTCAGTTGCTTCAGTTGTGTCCGACTCTTTGCAACCCTATAGACTGTAGCTCCCCAGGCTTATCTGTCCATAGAAATTATCCAGGCAAGAATACTGGAGTGGGTTGCTACGCCCGCCTCCAGGGAATCTTCCTGACCCAGGGGTCAAACCCATGTCTCTTATGTCTCCTGCACTGGCAGGTGGGTTCTTTACCACTAGCGCCACCTGGGAAGCCCACCCATTGCCATACAGAACTTGAAATGCCTATTAATTTCTAATTTCTCTCTCCCTCCCTACTTCTTTCCTTCTTTACTCCTTCTTTCTTCTTATTCTTAAATCTCAATTCTTCTTTATTTTAGTGTTTACTTTTTTTCATATAGCTAGCATGTTTTCATGATTCAAGAAGCAAAAGGTATAAAAAAGAATCTCTTAAACATCACTTGTCTTCCATCTGTCCAGAGTACTATTTCTTATATGTTTTCCTGATGTTAAACACATTTAAATGTGTGTAGTTGTTCTGTGTGAGTTCTAAAAATAGCTTTAAAATATTTATATGAATAATATACACACATATATTTATATATATGTAGTCCAAGACTATCACTTTATGAATAAGAAGCTGATGCCCACAAAAGTCCAGCCTCTTTGCCCAAGGTCACTCTCAGAATCAGTAGCAAAGTTTGGGCATTAATTATACTTATCCGACGGAGGAGCCTGGTAGGCTGCCATCTATGGGGTCACACACAGTTGGACATAACTGAAGTGACTTAGCAGCAGCAGCAGCATTCTATGAGGCCTCACATTACAAATATTAACTTTAAAAGTAAATAACCTATTTTGTTAAGCAAGTAAGACTTTGTTTGTTTGTTTATTTGGTTTATGGACAATGGAAGCCAAGTCAAAGTACCTCATTATTGAGGGCTTTGTATTTATGACTAAAAATATATCTACAGTGCCAAAATGAATATCCATGGCATTTCACTGTCATTCCCAGAGATGAGCAGAGGGGCAAAAATATTTGAGTTGCTGATTATACACATTCCCAGATGAGGTCAAACAGGTGACACTTGGCCTTGTTTTAGGTCTCATACTATAAACCAGTGTCCTTTTTGTGCTCTATTTATTGCTATTTTTCAAATTTCTGTGCTTTTTGTGGTGACTTTGCTATTTAAAATGGCCCTCAAGCATAGCATGAAAGTGCTGTCTCCACTCCTAAGCATAAGGGGACTGTGATGTGTTTTATGGAGAAAATAGTGTTAGATAGACTTATGTCAGACACAAATTATAGTATTGTTGGCTGTGAGTTCAATGTTAATTAATCAACATTAAACATTAAATAATATGTCTTTAAACAGAAACACACATGAAACAAGATTATCAGTTCAGTTGACAAAAATATTGTGACCAGAGGCCAACATGAACCTAACCCTGCATTTCCCCTAGGAGCAGTGGTTCATGATTCACTAATTTCATGTTCACAGCAACTTTATAACTACCATGCATGATGAGAATTGACTATATTTTAGAGTACAACACATGAAGTCCAGTTTTCCTATCTTTTTAGTTCTCAGTGTAAGTTTGGTGTAAGTGTTTCTTAAATATGATAGCTGTGCTAGCTATCCATAGTCCACACTCTTGAGTTAAAAAAAAAAAAATTGTGATGCCTGCAAAAATGGCTCCTAGCAATAATTTTAGAAGGGATAGATTTAAAGCCGTTGTTCATTTGAGTGGTTCAAATATCTTTATAATTTCACGTATCACTTAATGAAACGGCAGTAGCTACCAAGTTTGCATTTCCTTTGTTGTTGTTTAGTCGCTAAGTCATGTCTGACTCTTTGCAACCCCATGAACTATAACCCACCAGGTTCCTCTGTCCATGGGATTTCTCAGGCATGAATACTGGGGTCAGTTGCCATTGCCTTGTCCAGGGGATATTCACAACCCAAGGATTGAACCTGCCTCTCTTGCATTGTAGGAGGATTCTTTAACACTGATCCACCTGGAAAACCCGCAGTTCCTTTAGGAGTGTCTATATTTCTTATTAAAGAAGAAATTTACAGTAATCTTCAGTAGGGACTGTGAGTACATATCTTTGTATTAACAACATGGAATGTAATCCCATTTTGCATTAATAGAAAATGCTTTTATGTTAATTATAAGAAAAAACAAGTATTGCTTAGCAAGTTTTACATATTATCCCAAATATTGCTGCAATTTATGTTATAGTCTGGCCCAGCTGGCCCAGTTCTCTCCAGCCATTCCTTCCTGGCTGGCAAGGAATGGGGAACTCTGGGATTTTACTGCTTTTTTTTTTTTTTAACTGAAGGATAATTGCTTTATAGAATTTTGTTGTTTTCCGTCAGACCTCAAGATAAATCAGCCATAGGTCCTTAGCTCATAGGGCTTACATCATTTCTGCTCTTCAGCAGGATGTATACCTGCTGAAAAACTGACTCGTTTGAAAAGATCCTGATGCTGGGAAAGACAGATAGCAGGAGAAGGGGACGACATATGAGATGGTTGGATGGCATCACCAACTCAATGGACATAAGTTTGCATAAACTCCAGGAATTGTTGACAGGCAGGGAGGCCTGGCGTGCTGCAATCCATGGGGTTGCAAAGAGTTGGTCCCGACTGAGTGACTGAATCTTTCACCTTCAATAGACTGTTCTCTTCAACTCTTGCCTACTTATGATTTTGAAGTCTGTTTTGAAACACAAAAACATCAGGAATCAACTTTGTGTTTCCTTTTAGTCTTTTCTTAAAACCTAAAGACAAAAAGCAGAGACATTACTTTGCTGACTAAGGTCCGGCTAGTCAGGAAAAAACACAGGAAAAACCTGTGGTCATGTATGGATGTGAGAGTTGGACTGTGAAGAAGGCTGAGCACCGAAGAATTGATGCTTTTGAACTGTGGTGTTGGAGAAGACTCTTGAGAGTCCCTTGGACTGCAAGGAGATCCAACCAGTCCATTCTGAAGGAGATCAACCCTGGGATTTCTTTGGAAGGAATGATGCTAAAGCTGAAACTCCAGTACTTTGGCCACCTCATGCGAAGATGTGTATAAGAGACAGCCCAAAGCCTGCACACAGCAGGTTTGCACAAGACCGGGCTGCTAGCTGTTTTCTCTGCTGGGCTATGTGGTTGACTTGTCTGACACAGCGAGGGCAAGTCTCAGCTTCTCTGCACATTCATCCGTTATAAAAAATATTCTTATAGGGACTTAACCCTGGCTGCATGGTAGTTAGAACTTCACGCTTCTACTGCAGGGGGCTCAGGTTCTATCCCTGGGTAGGGAACTAAGATCCCACACACCATGCAGTGTGGCCAAAAAGAAAGAAAAAATTCTTACAAACATCTGTGCCCAAAAACAGGTGCAGGCTTGGAGTCTTCAGATGCAAAGCCCACCCTTGAGCACCTTGGTCTAAGGAACCCCAGATCAGGGAAGGTTTCATCCTCCACTTGTGGCTCTGCCTGACTTGGAAATGAAAGCTGTCCGAGGGTGGTTTGCATACCTGCTACAGACCCAGGGTTTATGCTTACCTTCTGACTCCCTGAAGTCAGGGCAAAGAGAATGGGGAACTGAAAAGCCATTCAGTCACTTCCCATTCTTAAAAAGACACTCATGCAAATTTTGGTTATTGTTTTCGAGTCAAGTGAATCATCAGATTTGACAAACGAAAACTTTACACAACGTGGTAAGAACAAAGAGGGCATTAGAGGCAGCGAAACTGNAGTCGGACACGTCTGAGCGACTGAACTGAACTGAAAGGCAAAATACCACCTGAGGGTGAGGGTGCTGGGAGGGGAAGAGCTAAGAGGAAAGAATATGTGGGAATAAGGGGAATATCAGTTAATGTTCAAAATACTGTCCTGCCACTTATGTCTGTTGTTTTTTCTCACCACAGCTTCTCATGTAGTTCTCAAACTTGAGTATATATATCAACTATCTAGCACCATGTGGCTTGTGGGATCTTAGTTCCCAGACCAGGGATCAAACCCATGAACCCTGTAGTAGAAGCTTGGAGTCCTAACAGGGTAGTCCCTAGACCCCATTCTCTTTTAAGAAGGCTACGTTGGACCAGTGGAAACAGCTGACCTTTTATCTTACTTTACAATTGTGGGCACATCCAGATTGAAATAAGAACTTGCAATCATAGGAAATAGAAGGAAATGTTTTAGGTAAATAGGACTGAAATTTATTTTCAGCCAGGAATTGAATAGCAACATGGCACTGGCTAAACAGCAAAGCCTCTTGCTGTTTAGCAGCTTTTTGGCCCTTTGACTTTACCTGTGAGCAGTCCTTTTGGACACGGAAGGGGCGCTGGGCCCTTATTGAGAAAGACTAACATAGGACAGAAATTGTTCAAAAGGACATGACAGATCAGAGAGGAGAATCAGGCAGACTGTTCTGCTGTGCTATATCTAAATTGCAAAGGAGAAGAGAAACTTGGGGAACAGTGTAATTAGAGGCATTTTAAGCTCCCTCGTAGGAGGAACAGCAAAATATTCTAAATTTGAAATTGTAGTGGGAACTTGAAGCTCCAAGATGGTGGGGACAAGGAGAAGGGAAGAAGGCGCAATGTGCTTTCAGACTCAGAGGGAAAGTATTTGATCAGACACTTCAGAGAATCAGAAGACACAGTTCTAAGAGAAAGGAATAGTAAAATCACATTTCTCCCAAGTAAATGAGAGATGTAAGGCTAGAGAAGAAAGAACCAGAGATTGAGGGTCTGGGAGTAAGAACAGGGTTGACAGGGCAGAAAGAACTCAGATGAAAGCAGATTGAGTATGTACAAGGCATAAAATAAAAATTGGTATTTTTAAGTAAAAATATTTCACTGTGCAAAGTCTCTAGGCATGCCATTAATGTTTAATGTAGATTATCACATTCACTATGTATTTTTTCTAAAAATACTTTTAAAAGTTCTAACCAACCTTTTTGGCCACGGTTCAGAATACAATTGTGAAGCCTCACATAGACTCAGAGAGTTTCTCCTCCTGAAGGCTAATTTTGTTCTCTACCTGATCCTGCCAAACTGAGAAAATAAGCATAAGTTGTTTCTTCAGCAAAGAGCAACTCTCAAAACTGCTGTCGTTCTAAGAGGAGAGTATTCAAATAATCCCTCACAGTTATATAGCACTTTATGCCTTTAAAACACTTTCAGGTGCATTATTACTTCATTTGAATTTTAGTGAGTTATATCATAACGGGCACTTTCTGTTTCATGTATTTTTACTTACTGCTTTTCTACCATCAAAATCAATAAAACATTAGACATGGTTAATTAGATTCTTATGCCCTAAAAACTCTCAGCCTTTTGCTATTTCCACTTAAGTTTTTGTTTTGTTTTGTTTTTAGTTTTGTTTTTTTCACTTTCCATCTAATTAGAGAGCATTTTATGCTATTGGTCTGTTGTCTTGACTGTCTAAATTTCTCATCTTGCACTTAACAGAGTAACACAGGGCCTCTAAGACCTAGAAAAAATCCACATTGGGATGGACCTCTGGATCTCTATGTTATAACTAACTGCCCAGGTCATTCACTAATAGTGTGAGAGTTCTGTGGCCTGTTGACGCTGTTGAAGCACATCAGAGGTTATCAACTAAATTTTTAAGCTAGACTAGACCAGGCTTTGAACCCTAGATTTACCGCTTAATAGCTGTGTGGCATCCTCCATAAAGTGGTGATATTTACTTCATGTCATCTGTAAAGTTTCTAAGTACACTAGTGTTCCTGATATACAGTGGGCACTGAATGAATGTCCATCCCTTTCCTTACCTCAGAGAAGGAAGACAGTTGAAAAGTGGAGTCACTCACAGTTTATGTGACAAGGACTGGGTTTGATTTTCTTGACAAAAGTAGAGATGGGAAGGCTACCTGCACACCCCAAGGTAATTGTGTGCACTGCTAAACTCTGACCAGTCCACCAAGCCTGCTGACACCCCAGTGGATTCCATCATCACCATCAGGCAGATCATGACGTGCCTACATACCATAATCTCCAAATGGCCCAAATATATACCATATTCCCAAAGAAGACCAGCCCCATAATTATACAAACAGTAGATTCAGATAGCACCAGCCAACCGACATCACTCAAGACATTTTGCTTTCCTAATATGGGATGAAAACACTTGGAGTGTTCTTGCTTTAAAAGATACACCTGCTTTCTCCTTCCCTAAACCTCATCCTTGAGGGGCTCTTAAGGCCTGTTCCTCTGTCTGAGTCGAGTTCCCAGGTTTTCCAATCATCAGTCAGTCTTAGTTCTCCAGTAGTCTTTCTTTTTTTTCCCTTTAACACCATGTAAGAAAAACTAGTGTCTTAGCCTCTGGGGAAAAGCTCTTCATCTTTATTCCCCTACAGAAGGCAAATAACTTAGCTTGATAGATGTTGATTCTTTGCCTAAAGGAGAGAACCAAGTTGGGAGAACTGGACTGGAAGGTCAGAAGATTTTTGCTTCCACAAGACAAAAATCTCTCTGTGAGAGACAACAGCTCAGTTTCAATTTCAACAAGCACGAATAGAGTATATACATTGTCCAAATACTGCACTGGATGTCAGAGGTATTAAAGTGAGTAGAACGTGTTCCTTATCCTATCCTTCAAGCCTACTTGGAATAACAAAAGAAACCTATGATTCAACCTATGATGATGGTGACTGAGGCTAAAAAAGGCTCAAAGTGAAAAGTGCTCTGGGTCATACATAGAGGGGAAATCATCAGCTCTGATGGGAGGAAAGGGAGCTAAGAAAAGTCTTCACAACAGGGGTAATACTGATGCTCATTACAATCTCTATGTTGGGTCTAACTGGCAGTTATTTTGTGAATGTGAGGTATATTACGGAGTTTATTGACATTTCTGGTTTGCCCTAATTCTTTTATTTTTTCTTTTCAATTCATAAAGTTCTGTTTTACAAATATATATGTGTGTGTGTGGATATATACATACACATGTGCATGTCCATGTATATAAATGTATGTACGTGAATATGTTACAAATACTGTGCTCTATTGTGAGTCTTTCTCCTGCTGCTTTCACATAAGTTCAAGCATTAAAATATGGTTGAATCTATGCTGCTTCTACCTAGTAGATATAAATGGTGACTTCTTCTAAATAAGCTGAAACTGGAATCAGTATGTATTTTATATATGTATACACATACCATTTGACTTAAATCCCCTAAATACCTTCCTTTCTTCCTTTTGAAGACTGCCATCCTTATTTGGGGCTTCTCTGGTGGCTCAAATAGTAAAGAATCTGCCTTTATTGTCGGACACCCAGATTTGATCCCTGGGTCAAGAAGATTCCCCTGGAGAAGGGAATGGCTACCTACTCCAGTATTCTTGCCTGGAGACTTCCATAGACAGAGGAGCTTGGTGGGCTACAGTCCATGGACTTGCAAAAGAGTCAGACATGACTGAAAAACTAACACTTTTGCTTTTTTCATTCTTATTTTCTGCTCTGTGTTTCTTTCACCATACTTGTCATAGAGTCTGCCATCAGCCTACATCCTGTAACCAGCAACATTGCCCCAGGACCCGTTACAAAAAATACCTGGAGAGGCCCATATTGTATGGTCTGAGTACACAGCCCCTGTTGTTACTTTCAAAGCTCCATGCAATTCTGCAACTTCCAAGTAGGCTTGGACTTTTGGAGCATGTTGTCATCTTTATTGTGAGGAAATGCTCTGTGCCCTGCACTGCTCTCTTGATCACCTTTAAGAGTATTTTCTGTTAGTAAAGTATGTAAAATAGAACTTTCAGTTTCAACTCGTCTCAGACTGTCTGTCCTTGAGCTGTCTCCAAGTCACACTGATCCAAGGAGAAGGGATTGGTCCTGCTCATGTTTTAATGGAAGGAGAGCTTGAAGTACTGGAAACTAGCAAAGATTCCCTAACTGAACTCCAAAATCTGCTTTCTGTGTGGTTCCTATAGGTACTTTCCCTTGCCACTTCTACTTCATCATCCCATATCCATTTTGAGGGAGTGGAGCATCCTTGGCTGAAGCTTACCTCACATCCCTCTATGATGTAGGCCACAAAAGCACTTTGCAAACTGTAATGCATTATACAAACACAGAGTCTTATTGTAATTATGTTAGAAATAGCCATCCATTAAAAGATAAAATCTGTCTGCATGGATCACACCAATTTATCAGCCCTTTATCACCATTTATGTGAACTACTTTGGGACTAAGTTGCCTTATTATTTCTTACAGTCATTAAAAGGCTACCCATGTGACTGCAGAAGAGCCTAAAAGAGATGTCAACTTTTCAGGAATCTTCTTGTATTTAAGAAAAAAATATGATGAACGTTCATTAATTCTGGGTATCTGTGTATTTTTCACTGTCATCTATGGGTTTTTTCTGTATTTTTAAATGTTTTCAAATTTCAAAAATTAAAAATCCTCCCTGGGCCAAACTGCATACCTGCTAAAATGTACATAATTAATATATAAGAATAAGCCGATTCTGCTGAATCAACTGGCTCTTAAAGGTAACTTCTAAATCATTCACATTTAACTTTTTCCTTTTTAAAAAAAGTTCTTAAAATTTGTTCTTAGCATCTCCTCCCCTACTTATGCTGAGAATACCAACTGTGCTTCTTGGCATATATTTATAATTGTAGGTAACTGGAAACAATAGCCACCAGATGTAGACACTGAGAATGTAAGTCTGATGACTGATGGTGTATTGAAGAAAGCATGTTAGATTTCAAAAGTGGCAAAATGTAAATATATATATTGTGTGTATGGGGGCATGGAAAGATAAAATTGGGGTGGAACATGAAGGAACAAAATCACCATATAGTAAGGGAATTTCAGGTCACTTTTAAAAATTGCTTCTAAAAATGTGCTCCATTTATCTATAAAGAAAGACGAGTGTCCTTAAATTTATGCCTCCATGCCACTGAGTTTGGAGTCTCTTTGGTGACTCTTGCTTCTACTTTTCTAGCATGAGTTCAAATGTTTAACTGCTAGATGCTATCTATGCTTCTCTGGTAATACATTCTAGCTATGAATAGTGACTTTTTTTGTCCACAGAAGCTGAAAATGGGTCAGTGCTCACATCCCTGTCCCTTCCTCCTTAATTTTCATTTCTGTGAAGTGTGAGCTGTACTTTATCCTAAGCACCTGAGGGTCAGCCTTGCCTCACACTCCCTGATACTCTCTTTCTACCCACCCTGGGAGCGTAGCAAGGAAACCCCAAAGGGGAACATCCTCTTGAACTTCAGCACTTCATTTCTTGGCATGGATGGCCCAGTCTAAAATCTGTCTTGGTGCAAAATTAAAAATCACCTTTCTGAGACTTCTCTGGTGGTTTGAAAAAAAGTGAAAGTGAAAGTTGCTCAGTCATGTCTGACTCTTTGTGACCCCATGGACTGCAGCACGTCAGACTTCCCTGTCCATCACCAGCTCCTGAAGCCTGCTCAAACTCATGTCTATCGAGTCAGCTATCCAATGATCCCATCCTCTGTCATCCCCTTCTTCTCCTGCCTTCAGTCTTTCCCAGCATCAGGGTCTCTTCTAATGAGTCAGTTCTTCGCATAAGGTGGCCAAAGTATTGGAACTTCAGCTTCAGCATCAGTCCTTCCGATGAATATTCAGGATGGATTTCCTTTACGATTGACTGGTTGAATCTCCTTGCAGTCCAAGGGACTCTCAAGAGTCTTCTCCAACACCACAAGCCAAAAGCATCAATTCTTTGGTGCTCAGCTTTCTTTATAGTCCAACTCTCACATCCATATGTGGCTACTGGAAAAACCACAGCTTTGACTAGACAGACCTTTGTTGGCAAATTGATATCTCTGCTTTTTAATATGCTGTCTAGTTTGGTCATAACTTTTCTTCCAAGAAGCAAGCGTCTTTTAATGTTATGGCTGCAGTCACCATCTACAGAGATTTTAGAAACCAAGAAAATACAGTCTCTCACTGTTTCCATTGTTTCCCCATCTATTTGCCGTGAAGTGATAGGACTGGATGCAGTGATCTTCGTTTTTTGAGTGTTGAATTTTAACCCAGCGTTTTCACTCTCCTCTTTCACTTTCATCCAGAGACTCTTTAGTTCTTCTTCACTTTCTGCCGTAAGGGTGGTGTCATCTACATATCTGAGGTTATTGGTATTTCTCCCAGCAATCTTGATTCCAGCTTATGTTTAATCCAGTCGAGCATTTCTCATGATGTACTCTGCATATAAGTTAAAAGGGATAAAATATACAGCTTTGACATACTCCTTTCCCATTTTGGAACCAGTCCATCATTCCATGTCCAGTTCTAACTGTTGTTCCTTGACATACATACAGATTTCTCAGGAGACAGGTAAGGTGGTCTGGTATTCCCATTCCTTTCAGAATTTTCCACAGTTTGTTGTGATCCACACAGTCAAAGGTTTTGGCATAATCAATAAAGCAGAAGTAGATGTTTTTCTGGAACTCTCTTGATTTCTCTATGATCCAACAGATGTTTCCAATTCGATCTCTGGTTCCTCTGCTTTTTAAAATCCAGCTTGAACATCTGGAAGTTCTCGGTTCATGTACTGTTGGGGCCTCATTTGTAGAATTTGGAGAATTATTTTGCCTGCGTGTGAGATGAGTGGAATTGGGTGATAGTTTGAACATTCTTTGGCTCTGCCTTTCTTTAGGATTAGAATGAAAACTGGCCTTTTCCAGTCCTGTGGCCACTGCTGAGTTTTCCAGATTTGCTGGCACTTTCACAGTATCATCTTTTAGGATTTGAAATAGCTAAGGAGGATGTCTGGCTTTAGGTGAGTGAGCACACTGTTATGGTTATCTGGGCCATGAAGGTCTTTTTTGTATAGTTCTTCTGTGTATTCTTGCCACCTATTCTTAATATCTTCTTCTTTTGTTAGGTCCATACCACTTATGTCCTTTATTGTGCCCATCTTTGCATGAAATGTTTCCTTGGTGTCTATAATTTTCTTGAAGAAATCTCTAGTCTTTCCCATTCTATTGTTTTCCTCTGTTACTTAGCACTGATCACAGAGAAAGGCTTTCTTATCTCTTGTTACTATTCTTTGGAATTCGGCATTCAGATGGGTATATCTTTCCTTTTTTCCTTTGCCTTTCACTTCACTTGTCTTCTCAGCCATTTGTAAGGCCTCCTCAGACAATCATTTTGCCTTTTTGCATTTCTTTTTCTTGATCACTGCCTCCTGTACAATGTCACAAACCCCCATCTACAGTTCTTCAGGCACTCTATCTATCAAATCTAATCCCTTGAATCTATTTCTCACTTCCACTGTAGGATCATAAGGGATTTGATTAAGGTCATATCTGAATAGTTTAGTAGTTTTCCCTCCTTGTTTCAATTTATGTCTGAATTTTGCAAGAAGTAATTTATGATCTGAGCCACATTCAGCTCCTAATCTTGTTTGTGCTGACTGTATAGTGCTTCTCCATCTTCAGATGCAAAGAATATAGTCAGTCTGATATTGATAGTAGTGTAGAGTCATGTGTAGAGTCATCTCTTGTGTTGTCAGAGGATGTTTGGTATGATCAGTACATTCGCTTGGCAAAACTCTGTTAGTCTTTGCCCTATTTCATTTTGTACTCCAAGGCCAGACTTGCCTGTTACTCCAGGTATCTCTTGACTTTCTACTTTTGCATTCCAGTCCCCTATGATGAAAAAGACATTTTTTAGGTGTTAGTTCTAGAAGGTCTTGTAGGTCATCATAGAATCATTTAACTTCAGCTTCTTCAGCATTAGTGGTTGGGGCATAGACTTGGATTACTGTGGTACTGAATGATTTGTCTTGGAAACAAACAAAGATCATTCTGTCATTTTTGAGACTGCACCCAAGTACTGCATTTTGGACTCTTTTGTTGACTATGAGGGTTAGTCCATTCTTCTAAGAGATTTTTGCCCATAGTGGTAGATATAACAGTCATCTGAATTAAGTTCACCCNATCATTCTGTCATTTTTGAGACTGCACCCAAGTACTGCATTTTGGACTCTTTTGTTGACTATGAGGGTTAGTCCATTCTTCTAAGAGATTTTTGCCCATAGTGGTAGATATAACAGTCATCTGAATTAAGTTCACCCATTCCAGTCCATTTTAGTTCACTGATTCCTAAAATGTTGACATTCACTCTTGCCATTTCTTGTCTGACTACTTCCAATTTGCCTTGATTCATGGACCTAACATTCCAGATTCCCAAGCAATATTGTTCTTTACAGCATCAGACTTTACTTCCATCACTAGTCACATCCACAGCTGGGCGTTATTTTCTCTTTGGCTCTGTCTCTTCATTCTTTCTGGAGTTATTTCCCCACTCTTCTGCAGTAGCATATCAGTCACCTACTGTAGTCCATAGAATTCTCCAGGCCAGAATACTGGAGTGGGTAGCCATTCCTTTCTCCAGGGGATCATCCAATCCAATGATCAAACCCAAGTCTCCTGCATTGTAGGCAGTTTCTTTACCAGCTGAGGTACCTGGTCTAGTGGTTAAGAATCTGCCTTGCAGTACAGGGGATGCAGGCTCCATTCCTGGTTGGTAAACTAAGATCCCTCGTGCCATGGGGCAGCTAAGCCCCCGCATCCCACAGCTAGAGAGACTGGGTACTACAACTAAGACCCCATGCAGCCAAAAATAAATAATTAAATAGATAAATACTTTTTAAAAAGTCACCTTCCTGATTCTGTCCTTTGGTACTGTAGCCTTCCTCAAAAACTACCCAGCTACTGTTTTTACCCTTTTATGGTAGACTGTGTGCCTTGTGAGTCATGCTCCTGGAACTTTTTGCTGGCCTTGCAATAAGAGTTACCCCCAAATCTCAGAATTTAGAAACATTAGTGCTCCTGAATTCCCAGTAAATTTTTACTTTGAAACTGTCATCATTAATAAATAATACATGGATATATAATATATATGAATATATGTAAATATGTTTATCATATATACAGATGTCAAAGTATGTGTTAAAAATATAAAATCATGTCTTAGAATGGTAAACATGGAATTAATGAGATAGGTTTTTGATGTAATGATAAACACTAGTAAAAAGAGAAATAGTATAGATGCCCTTAATGGGTTGGCAATGCTTTTTTTTAAGGGGAGTAAATATGTACAGTGTTAAGATCTGATAAAGCTGAGTGGTGGATATATATGTGTGTTTCTATATTAGTCTCTATTATTGTCTGTGTGCATGAACTATTTCACAATTTTTGTAATGTCATTTGAACTTCTTGTTTTATTTTTTTTTAATTTCTTTTTTTGTTGTTTTTTGGCTGCACAGTTTGTGGGGTCTTAGTTCCCCAGCCAGGGATTGAATCCAGACCCACGGAAGTGAAAGCACTGAGTCTTAACTCCTGAACCACCATGGAATTCCCTGAACTTCTTATTCCCTTATGCTGGTCCTTTGAACTTTTTCATTGAAATCTTACTGAGGACAGCAGTAAAAGAACTTTGGAAGTGGATGGGGAGGGGACATATACAAAGTGGGGGGTTGAGAGCTATATAGGTCATTGTTAATGGAACAGGAAACAAAAATACATAGAGTAAGAAAATTGCAAAGAGGGACTAAAGAGCGTTACCTAAAATTACAACAGTGGAATTAAAAATAGTGAGATATTCCTGTTGAGGGATCGGAAGGATGTAAGTGAGCTAAGTACTCATGTATCAAAATGTGAAGGAAGTCCATAGATAAAAGTCTATTTGATAAACAAAAAGTCCTCATATGACTGTATTACTGAGAGATAGGGAAGTAACCAGCCAAAAGAATAAAATAAAAAATAAACTGTAGCTGTTAAAAAGTTAAACTTAGTTGATTCTCAAGTTTGAGTCTTCTAGGGTTTGGGTAGAGACAAAGGGGTGGGGTAGGGCTGGGATGTAGCAGCAGGTATTCCTACCTTTTGCAGTAGCTCTTCAGCATCATTGATACTTTTTTATAAAGGTATGCCTATACTGCTTTGATATTTGGAAAAATATTTTAAGAATGAACACAGAAAAACTATCAGACCCAAGAAAATGTCTCTTTAATAATCTGATCAATTCTTAAGCTGTATTGTCTGCTTGTGAATAATTGTTTACATCTTCATTTTTCAGTTATCCTAGAGTTATCCTTTGTTTCTTTCTCTGTTTCTTTTCTTTCTTTTAATTTTTACCCTCTGCAAACATTTCTGTATATAAAAATTTGAAAGCTGTTTATCCATTCATGAAAAATTATTTCTGATAGATTTTTTAAATTGGAGGATAATTGCTTTACAATGTTGTATTCTGCTGTACAACAATGTGAATTAGCTATATATATATACCCTCCTTCTTGGGCCTCCCTCCCACCCCTACTCTCATCCCACCTCTCTGGGTCATCACAGGACCAAGCTGATTTTCCTGAGTTTTATATTGATAGCAGCTTCTCACTAGCTATCTATTTTACACATTAGTGTATATATGTCAATCCTCATCTCCCAATTTGTCCCAAACTCCCCTTCTCCCTGTTCATATGTCAGCTCTCTACATCTGAGTCTCTATTCCTACCCTGAAGATAGATTCATCTGTGCCATTTTTCTAGATTCACATGTGTGCATTAATACATGATATTTGTTTTTCTCTTTCTGACTTACCTCATCCAGTATAACAGACTCTAGTTGCAACCACATCTCTACAAATGACTCAATTTCATTCCTTTTAAGGCTAAGTAATATTCCATTGTATATGTGTATCACATCTTCTTTATCCATTCATCTGTTATTGGGCATTTAAGTTCTCTCCATTTTCTGGCTATTGTAAATCACGCCACAATGAACATTGGGGTGCATGTATCATTTTAAATTATTATTTTCTCAGGGTATGTGCCTCAAATCTAATCAAAGCTGGCAGGAAATCTGGAGGAGGGGGAAAAGGGCTCAGATAGGTTAAGCAACTCACTCTGGATCACACAGCTGGTAAATCACAAAGGCAAGTGTCAGACCCAGTTCAGTCTAACTTCAAAACCAGTGCTCTTTCCTCTGCACCTTCATTTTTAGTTAGATCAATGCTGTTGAAACATATTGCCAAAGTGGCCTCCAAAAGTTATATCAACTTATGCCAATAATTGGTGGATTTTTATGTTTATTGGTCACTTACATATTTGCCATTAGTAGATTTTCATATATATATTAACTATATCATTTCTTCTCTGAATTTGCTGCTAATTCCCTTTTTCCTGTTTTGTTACTGTGTTATATATAGTTGTGATTCTTCTTGATTTACAGCCCCTATATATTATGGCTAATGATTTCTTTATTTTCTTTGTTATAATTCTGAGTTCCTAGATTGCCATTCACCTCCTAACTTTGTTAACAGTCCTGTTATGTGAAAAACAAATATGATTTTTCACAGATTAATCATTTTCTTTATTGTTATGGGCTTAATGTTATTCTGAAAAGTGAATTTACCACCCTGAGGTTATAAAAACATTTCTATGAATTTTGTTCTTAGTAGTTTTATAGCTTTCTTTTTTATTAAAAAAATATTCAGGACTTCTCTGTTGGTCCAGTGGTTATACATCACCTTTCGATAAAGGGGGTAGGTTTGATCCCTGAATAGAGTGCTAAGATCCCACATGCCTTGAGGCCAGAAAAACAAAACACAATACAGAAGCAATATGGTAACAAATTCAATAAAAATTTAAAAAATGGTACATATTAAAAAAAAAATCTTAATTTTCAGGTCTTTGATCTATCTGAAATTTAGCTTAGTTTGTGATATGAAAGATAATTAGCATTATTTTTTCTTTAAACAATAACCCGCTCTCCCAAATCAATTTTACTTTACATAATGTTTTGGTATGCAGCCTTTATGGAATAATAAATACACATGTGCACACACACACACATACATATATATTAAATAGACATACACACATATCAGTTCAGTTCAGTCAGTTCAGTGGCTGAGTCGTGTCCGACTGTTTGCAACCGCATGAATCGCAGCACACCAGGCCTCCCTGTCCATCACCAACTCCCGGAGTTCACTCGGACTCATGTCCATCCAGTCTGTGATGCCATCCAGCCATCTCATCCTCTGTCGTCCCCTTCTTCTCCTACCCCCAATCCCTCCCAGCATC